>PITA01026453.1:0-22563 GCA_004023965.1 Spilogale gracilis
AGAGATGGTGACATCTCTACTCTTCTTCTCAGTCTTTTGGGGGCAAAAAAGTCAAATCACGCACTTTTGATCAAGAAAGGGCCACAACAATCACATCATCGAAGATTTTTATTTTACAGTTGAGGAAACAGAGTGAGACCCAGAAATATTAAATGACTCCCTTTTGGCCACAGAGCTGGTTAGTGGCAAATCCAGGCCTCAACTCAAAGTCTGTTGACTTCTACAAGAGACTTCTCTTTTACAGCAAGTGCCAAGATCTAATTTGTCCTCAGAAAATACACAAGATGCTCAAAATTGCATGTTACTGATACCCTTTATAATTTGTTATTTGGACATTTAAGATCTTACAAATGTGAACTTCCAGATAATTATATATTACTAGACATCGCTTCATGAAATATCAATCTGAAGTTTTGTACATTGAGTTGGTATAAAATTAGAGACTCCCGTCCTATCCTCAAGAGCTTACTACTTTCTCTGCCTACTCGAAAGGGTTTATTTTTAAATATGAGAAGCTGTGCATTTTTTTCCACGAGAATTAAACCAGATACAAACCAGATGCAACCTTTCTTTTTTGCATTTTATTAATTTAAGTTATTTTATTTTTTTAAATTGACAAATACTTATTGAGTACTTCCGTGTGCCATGTGTTTTTCAAGTACTCTCTCACTTAAAAACTGGACGCCACCTTAACTTTCATTTTCTGCCCTTGGAATCGCGGCCCGCCTTATCTGAATACTTGCTTTACCCACCCGTGTATGTAAGTCAGCAGGTTCTAAACTTGGTTCTGCAAGGCAGATTTGCACACATTGCCTCTTTGCACAGTCTAGGCAGATTTGCACACACTGTTTATACCCCCTGGGCTTCCATTTCATTATTTGAAGAGGACAGTACTTGGGGTACGTAGGCAAACTTCTTTCTGGAACTAGATGATCATCCCTGAAGAAGAGATACTTTTCTTTCAGTTTCTTTGGGGACAATGCAGGAAGGAAACAAAGTTTTCAGAGCTGATCCAGAATGCCAGAAACTCCAGTCTTTCACATAGGAAAGGCAAAACAGGAAGTGCAGGTAAATGCATCACAGTGTCTTCTGAAGACTTGCTGATGGTTGTGCAATGCTGTTGTTCTTGGATGGTGCCACTATGGAGTGTTGTACTAGCGTGGCTGTTTCGACACAGTATACTAACATGTTACTGAGTTCTTGACACAGGCATTTCCCATGCAGTGCTAATAAACTCAAATCCCCCTTCAAAGCACAATTCCAGATGCTTCCATATATGGGGCTAGATGAGGAGTGCACGCAAACACTGTCATCATGAGTCTTAGGTACAGGGGACAAGATGTTCCCCTGCATTCCACCGGACAAACCACGGTTCTAAATGTAATATAGAACAATGCCGCTTTTTGAAACAAAATCGCCACTGGCTTCTCAGCATGGCAATAAAGACACCACGTGTCACTGCTGTGATCTAGCTTTCACTACTCAGTGGGCCACTTTAGTGTCTATTTTATTGCATGCAAGTTAAGATCTGGGAGAACAATCTGGAATTGTGTTCCATTCGTTAAACTCTCTTGCACAATTAGCAATCTTCTTTCTCAATCGACCATGGCTCGTGTTCTGGGTGCTGCCAGTACGATGCTTTCTCAGGAGAAGGAGCTGCTGCAGCCAAGGTCAGGCAATTCCTTCATGGGTTTACACGGCAGTGGAAACTTCAGATTACATAGGGAGTAAATGCAAAGGTCAGGAAAATACATATTCTTAGTCAAATCCTCGTGTTTTTGCTTTTCTGGAAGGAAGTGATGACTGGAGGCAGACAATGGAATTTTAAAGGAAAAAAAATAAGGAGAGGATATTTCAGTTGTGATAAGGAACCTTTGGACAGCTCTCTTATGCAGAAAGGGGCAGAGGGGGAGAGGGAGAGTCTCCTAAGCAGATGGGGCTTGATCTCACAACTACCCATGTGCCCCAGTAAATTTAACTTCTTAATGTTGATATTCATCCACACTAAAGATAATCAGATATTATTTGACCTCACAAGTTGTTCTTTCTGGATGTGGATGTTGGGTTGTCCAATGTTTCTGAACCATTTCTGAGAGACACAAGAGCCTCTGGCATGGTACTAGAGGTCCTTTGCCTATTTGTGGTTTCTGTTGACTTGAATCTTCCAAATGTTAGATCCTGCATGATTTTCTGTGTCCTCTTTCTCTTATTTGATCTTGTAGGGTTTGTCTCCATGCCTGCCTCCAGCTGCTGTGAGAGGCCCCCAAAACATGACTCATCCCCTTTCCTTCCAGCCCAGTTTTCAAAATTACCCCCCAAACTTTCTAGTTTTTTCTGGTAGAATAGTAGAAGCTAACATGTATTTGGTGCTTACCAGGTGTTAGACATTAGTCTCACTTTATATGATCTCACAGCAACCCAAATGAGGAAAATGCTTTTCTGATCTATGTCTGATGGTCAACTACCTGAGGCTTGAAGAGGCGGAGCAGTGGGCTGAATATGTGGCAGAAGGAGGATTTGAATCCAGGTCGACAATCTTCAAAACCAGCGTTGAGCTATTGTGCTGGACAGCTTTTCTATGACCTCCTGGTTGGTGGACTGGCTGGAGGCTGTTCTTAACTGCGTGTGAGGGAGTGGACTCCTTCATCCTTGAGGGGGAAAAATTGGTCACAGAAGGAACTCAGCTAGAACATTCAATGTCTGTGAACAGGATGCAATTAAGTCTATAATCTGTTATGATCACCTGAAGGATCATTTGGAAATGAGAGCTGTTTCCAATGAGCAGTTCAGATGATGTAGGTGTTCATGTCTGATACCCATAATGGCCATGCTGATCCATCCACATGGACAGGCAGGAAATTTCTCCAAGGGTCTTCAAAATGAACAGTTGCAGGAATCAGAGTGCCCCTTCAGCTCTCAAACTCTAGGATCCCGCACACATTAGAGCTTCTAGTTTGAGAGCTATATCCATCCTTTCAGAGCAAGAGAAGAATATGGCTTTAGCCTTCAGGAATACACTATTTACTGGTTGGAGATCTTCCTTCTGATCTGTCCCTCAGCATGGTGACATCACCTCCTAATGTCTTAAGTTCTACAGCCCTGGGTGGGGGTCAATGTGGAGGTGGGGGGAGTGATAGAATTTCACTGTTGATACAGAATAACTCAGGGAAGCCAGGCAGCCAGGTGCTCAGTTTGTGCTTACATAGAAGAAGGAGAAGGAGAAGAAGAAAGAAGAAGAAAAAGGAGGAGGAGGAGGAGAAGAAGGAGAAGAAGGAAGAGGAGGAGAAGAAGAAAAGAAAGAACAGAAAGGAAGAGGGGTTTCTGAAATTTCTTTTTGTTTTTAAAGGTTTTATTTATTTATTTGATAGACAGAAATACAGATAGAGAGGGAACACAAGCAGGGGGAGTGAGAGAGGGAGAAGCAGGCTTCCCCCTGAGCAGGGAGCCCGATGCGGGGCTCGATCCCGGGTTTCCGGAATCATGACCTGGGCCAAAAGCAGTCACTTAACCAACTGAGCCACCCAGGTGCCCCGGTTTCTGAAATTTCTGTAGAAGTTCGGTAGATAGAATGCATGTATAGTCCCCTTTCCCCCTTAGATTGGCAAGGCAAAGAAAATAGGACTGCCTGGCTCCCTGAGCAGTTGTGACCAAGTTAAAGGGATGCTTGGCATGGAATCGGACAAGGTTGAGTTGAAATCCCCATTCCATTACTTTTTAGAATGAGATCTTTGACAATTTAGTAATCTTCATTGAATCCCCCCAACTTCTCATGGGGATAATCCTAGAGCAGCAATTAACAACTGGCCCTGAATTCTTTGATCCTTCTTCCCCTGAAAGGTGGGTGTCTATGTCTCTCTCTTCAAATCTGGGTGAATCTTATGACTGTTTCAGCCAACAGAATATAGCAGAAGTGATGATGAGTAGCTTCTGGGGCTAGGGTGTCTAAACTACCTAGACTTTCTGCCTGGTGTCTTGAGACACTTACTCTGGGGCAGACAACCCCCATATTAGAGGTCCAGCTGCACTAGAGGGGCCATGTCTACAGATGCTGTTCAGCAATCAAGTAACAGTAGCATTAAGTAACAGCCATTTGTGTGACTAGTGTAGGACATCTAGTCCTAGTCAAGTCCTCACGACAAGCCTCACGCATCTGACACCTGACCCAACTGTGTAAAAGGTCCCAAATGAGAACTGCCCAGCCAAGCCCTTTGCAGATTCCTGACTCGGAAAATGGACAAAATCCAATTGTTTAATGCCACTAAGTCTGGATGTTGATTTGTAATGCAGTATCATTAACCAGAGCATACAGCAATCTTGGATGGTTGTCAGGATTACATGGGGGAACATATGTGGAAATCCTTAGTACTTAGTAGCTGATAAGCAGGAGTTTCTTCTACACTAGTCTTCTTCCCATCTAAAATTGCTATTGATGCCCAGAATGACATTGTGTTCCTGGGACAATGGTTTTTGGCAGTGCCTGGAATGACAGAGTGAGATTATCCCCCTAGTGGATAAACCCTGTCTTGCCACTGTGTGTCTTATGGTTGAGTCTTGCCTTGGGGCCAATTGTGCAAACTGGGGGCCATGTAGGTAGAATTAGGAACCACAGGAAGACCTGGAAAGGTAGATATCAACATTGAGGACTCACTGCAAATCTCAGCTCACTGGGCTTTTCTCACTGCCCTAGCTGTGGGAAATTCCCGCAGAAATGATCCAGAATGCACCCTGACTTTAACCCAGCTGCTTTTCTTCTTCTGTTCACTTTACCAAGCTCAAAAACGTCCTAATACACCAGGAAGTCCTGATAGGAAGGAAAAGGCCACTGTGGGAAGAGTAGTGAGGATAGGCCCTTGAAAAAGAGGTGTCCCAGGACATCAGAGCCTGCGGACACCTGTCCCACATGTATGCTGTCCCAAAGTGGATGGGGTGGGGCTTGTCCCAGTTGACTGGAAACAGAACTAATTCCACGTAGCCTGGATAGTGGAGGAGACTCTGAGATCTAGCTGAACATCATTTCGGACCAGGAACAGAAACTCTGACACATGCTAATTTGAGAAAGAGGGTCCCTGTAGTCAGGTTATTGGGGAATCTCAAGGCATCATCGCAGAGAGTAGTTAAAGAGCTGTGTAGCTAATCAATAGTGAAGTTAGAACTGAATCCATGACTACTGTCTTAGTGTCTGATATGAGTTGCCTACCCACAGCTCTGGATCTTTCAGATAAAGTCTCTTGAAGAGTGCACTGGAGCTAGCTGTGTCCCAGAGAGGGGTTTTGAGTCAGATAACCAGTCCTGGCTGTGGTGTGCCGGACTGTCACATACTCTGGTTGGGGATGGGGCCAGCGGGTCATTCTCGAAAAAGGGAATGTGAGTAGAGAAGAAATACTGAGCACTGTTAGCAAACCAAGGATTGGTGAGAAGTCACAGCACAGAGCGGAGATGTCCCCGTGGCTCCTCTGTCCAGGTAATGACCTCCCACGGGAGCTGCAGTTGGCATAAGGCTTCCCAGTGGAGGAGTGAGGTCCCAAGGACGTCTGAATCTTGGGTGTTCTTGCTCTTCTCTCCAGTCAAGGACACAGCCTCCTGCCTTTCAGGAAGGGTATCCCATCCTTTCTTGACTGAGAGATTCAAACATCAGCAGAGATCTGTAATTATAAAAAAATACAACGGTTTTTTAATGTTGAGATGGAGATCACAACCTTGGAAGGAAGATTTACTCTTCTCTTTAGGACCTCAAGGCCAGGCCCAGCTCTGCCCAGCAACCCAGCTGCGTGATTAGCTTTGGCACAAATGCCAAGTTGTCCCATGGTCTCCTCCCCTTCAGACTGTGTGACTCGACTCTCTTCCAGTACACTCTCCTCTGTTCTCTTGACCTCAGCCGAAGGGGCCTGCAGCTGTGCTCTTTTTCAGTGGTGTTGTTGGAAGACTCGGGGACTCTGATAAAACACCAGGCTGGACTCAGCTCCCCTAGTGAGTAAATTGAGATAAGAGCCCCAGTGCAACTGACATTTGGAAGTCAGTGTGTGTGTTTAGGAGAGAAGTTTATTTGGAGACTAGAGAAGGAGGCTCTGCTCTTTATAAAACATCAGGGAGAAGGGCAGCCTTTGCCATGGGGCTTTCAAGGCATGGGAATGTTTCCAGATGCCACATGTGCCTTTGGAAGACAAAGGCAAGCTCTGCAAGGAGCTGTAGGCAGCTCGGTTGCCCTGGGACCTTGGGAGCCATGATGGTTCTGAAGAAGGCCTAGAGCTCCCTTCAGTACCCCTCTTCTTGGGACCAGCCCCAGCCGGTACTGCTGACAAGAGCGAATCACACGGGACTGATGTCTTAGAAGGGCAGCTGTCAGGGAGGGTAGAGAAGAGGCTGAGTCAATCTGACGACCTTGTTTATTCTGGTGCTCAGGGGGGAGGGCACGCAACAGCACTGACATGGCCCCTGTAGATCCCCTTTATCTTTACTACGCGCCCCTGCTGTGTGTTTGCCAAGCAAGAGACCTAGTCATTATTCCCTGGGCTAGTGCGGAGAGGGGCTGCTGATGGCTGGCAACTCATTCGCGGGCTCAGATGGAAACTCTGTGCCCATGTTAGGTCTGTATGTTGTCTCTGTATGTTGTATCACGAACCTTCAGGTTCCTAACATGCTAAGGACTCCCAGATGATGTTACCTGTCTAGTGTTAGGGCAGTAACAAGTCTGGGATACTCCTCTCACACTTTGGGGGTATAGGAGGGATGCTTCAAGAGACTGTTCGCGAAAGCTTGAATCAATTGGATTGTCCTGCCCAGTAGGCAGAGAGAGACTTAAGGGTATACTCTGCATTGTGCCCAGTCTCTTTCCTCGGCTACACAGATGTGTGCATATGCGTGTGTGTGTGTCTGCATGTTGTCAACTCCTTGGCTACACATGTATGTGTATATGTAGGCCCGCATGTGCACACACTCACATGTGTGCCTGTATATATGTGCCTGCATGTACTTAGTCTGCGACTCATTATGTTATGAAGGGAGAGTTGGTAAAGAATATAGTAATGGGTGTTTTCCTCTCTCTATAGCGAATCTCAAAAGTTTTGGAAGGCTAACGCAAAGAAGGCAGACAGGCATGTGGGTTGGACATGGAACGGGCTCCGGAATCCATCTGACTGGTTTCCATCTCAATTCTCTTCCATATACCAGCTATGTGCTTTTGGTTATTTAACTTTCCTGAGCACTAAGCTACTCATTTCAATGACCAAGTTAATCACTGTGTTTACATTACAGGGTTATTGTGAGGCTTAAATGAGATAATCCATGGCAAGTATTTGGCACAGTGCCTGTCCCATTGTAAAGGATTTATAAATGTAAATTACAGCTATGATTAATCAATATCTCTAGCGAGCTCTCAGGATTGCATTATAGATGGGCTTCATGTCCTTAAATCTTTGCTGAACTCATGCATACTTACAGCTTTACCCGCCGTTGGAAAAAACACACCCCAGATGGGGGTTCCAGGCAGCTGGAAGCCCCTGGGTGAAACAGCCCTTTTTCCAAGATGCTGTCCTACATGTCAAGCTGAGTGTCTGCTGGCTTGACATTTTGAGTGTCTGTCTTCCTCTCCTGGCTTCACTCCAGGTGGGAATTGCTGGCCAAGGTCACCAGAGCTCTCTGGGTCTAAACTGAAGGATTAAAGCAACTTCCTTCCAAGATAAATACATTTCCTTCCATGATGAATAAGTTCATTACCTAATTGAAAAAGCCAGGCAAATGGCAAGAGGAGCCATGGGAGAGTGTGTGTGGGTGGGTGGGAGGTGCGCAAATGTGCGTGTGAATCGTGTTGGTGTGTGTGTGTGTGTGTGTGTGTGTGTGTGTGTGTGTGTTGGAGACCATGCATGAGGGTGCTGATGGCCGTGTGCATACTCATGGAGTGAGGTGAAGGAAAATGAAATCCATAAATTCCATACTGCTGTTCATGGAACATCTTTGGAGTTTGGGTCTGAAGATTACAGTTGAACTCTGCCAGTTCATTCATTATTTAATCCTTTAATTGATGACCGTGGCGGATGGCTGACAGCAGCACATCCTTGGCAGGGAGGCAAGTTCCATTTATTTGTTTGTTCCAGTTGCACAATTTAGTGGAGAGCGGGTGATGGGAGGTCACCCATGCTTCATGGTTCAAAATTTTGTTATAAATAACAATTAATCCACTTAGCTGTCTGGCTCCATTCAACCTGGAGAATCCTACTGCATATAAAAGATTCTGGAGAAGAATGTTGAAAAGGGAAAGCAGTGTTCCCGTTCCTTGGCTCACTCCTGTCTGGTCTTCCAAATGCCCCAAGTTTTCCAAGATGATGAATATTCAAGAGGGCTGGTCCCCCATCTAAAGTCCAGTTGTTTGCCAGTATCCTCTCTTTGGCAGTTAACATGGCATTACCTTGGGATGTTTCTTAAATTGTTCTGTTAAACTATTAAAATTTCTCTTACTCACCTGTTATCCATGTATTGTCTTCTTGAAAAGATGGTAATTTCTTTGCAGGCAGGGATTATGCCTTAGCATAGACACAGGATAGAGGCTTAATAGCAGTGAGCTTCTTTTGTGTGTATTGGGACCCGTGGGAGCCTTCGCAGACACTCAGCAAGAGGGGCCTGGAGTAGAGAGAGATCTACCTGAATTCCCCAAATAACACAAAACCCAACATCATCACAGAACATAACATAATTTAATAAGGGGAAAAGATCAGAACTGTAAAATAGTAAAAAAAAAAAAAAGCAATTTCATAAATTTGGAGAAAATATAGTAACAACTCTGGTTGGATGCTCTTTACAAGAGATTTATGCTTTGTATTTATAGTCACAGTCTAGTTTCTCCTGTCATTATGATCTTCAAATTGTTCTTTCTATGATTTCCAATGTACTTCAGTTAGCCAATCCATGAGTTCATCAGGTTTGGTGAGGAAAACAGAAGCTAATCCATGCATTCTGGGTACAAGGAATTTAAAAAAAAAAAGTCTATATATGTATATATATATATATATATATTTTTTTTTTTTTAAGAGCAGTTTTGGGCTCAAAGCAAAACTGAGCAGAAAGTATTGTGAGTTCCCCTACTTCCCTTATGCCCCACCTCCATAGGCTCCCATACCCCACACCAAAGTGGGACATTTGTTACAGTCAGGGACCATACATTGGCACGTCATTGTCACCCAAACCCATGGTTTACATTAGTTTTCACTCCTGGTGGTGCACAACCTACAGGTTCTGGCAGATGTGTATACACTACTCTAGCATTATGCTGAATAGCTTCACTGCCCCCGAAAATGCTCTGTGCTCTGGGTACAAATATTTTTATTGTAGGATTTAGAGATTTATTTAGCTATTGGAAGACATAGGGAACTGAAAATCCACCATCAAAGATTTTAGTCTGGCGTATCAAAATGGGGGGTTCAAAAGAGTTCTCTGGGAATCTTCTGTGAATCTCCTGTCCGATCCTTGTGTCTTGCCTCATCTGCCCTCAGAAAATAACGGGCTTCCAGATTTCTCTTCACGTGACTGTCTTTCTTGGAAATGCTAATTCAGCACCATATGGGGAAGGGAATTCTGGGAAATGCTTTTCTCACGTGATACTTAGGTGAGGAGACGTTCCAAGGGCTGATAGTGGTGAGTAGACAATAACCTTTTTATAGTTGGCCTTGCCATGGAAGGTTGGCCTTTCTATAGCATTAGACCCTCATCCTCCTGGAAATTCACTTTCCAGAGAGGCACAGCCCAATGTATAGAATTTGTTTTTAGATTGAGCATCTTTCTTCAATTCCTGCCTCGTTCCCTGTCTTAGGCCAAGCAGGTCAACCTGGAAGAAAATCCAATCCAGTATTCTTTTTTTTTTTTTTTTTAAAGATTTTATTTATTTGACAGAGAGAAACACAGTGAGAGAAGGAACACAAGCAGGGGGAGTGAGAGAGGGAGAAGCAGGCTTCCCGCCGAGCAGGGAGCCTGATGTGGGCCTCGATCCCAGGTCTCCAGGATCATGACCTGAGCTGAAGGCAGTTGCTTAACCAACTGAGCCACCCAGGCGCCCCCCAAATCCCGTATTCTTTCCTCTTTGACCTCAGAACTCATCAAGTGCAGCCAGAAACTTTGATGATCTGTTGTGATTTATAACTTCAGGTCTTTTTTCTTAGTCCTTAGGCTCTATCACTGTATATTCTTGGATCAGAAGTATTGTTTTGAACCCCCTCCATGCCTTTTTTTAAGTATTAAAAAGTGTATACTTTCAATTCAGTGTTATTATTTTATAGTTGACATATTATATGAGTCTCAATCATAGCATCTCATCAATGGAAAGAATAACTTGTTGAAGCCAGAGTCTTCTAAAGGGCAGATCATGATTTTGCTGAGATTTTCAGGGGTTAATTTTGTAAGGGACACCAGCTCCTACAGCTGTAGTGCCTTAGCTCTGGCTGTCTAGGTCTTCCCAGCCTTTTCTGGTGTAGTTGTAACTGATAAGTAGCTGCTTTGTCGTGTGAATAGTAAGATAAAGCAGGCACTCAGCTCAGCACTGCATGTAAAATAGGAATCACTTGAATGTCATGGTCATTGTCATCAAATTGATGTGAGTCCATCCTGTGTAAAGCTTTCCCATTACTAAAACAAAAGAAGAAGAGCAATGAGCTTTCCAGCGTTTATTTATTCAAGGAGGCTCAAAGTGCAGGTGGCCGCATTCACTGCATTGAAGATCCTTCTCACTGCTGAATGGTTTCGTTGTTTGAGGGTCACACTTTGCATTGAATGGGAATTCCTGAAGATATGAAATGCATAAGTAAACCTCCATAGAAAATTAGTTTCCGTTGTGCACCACCTACTTCCAGGTTCAAACTGTCTTTATGTCTTGCTCCTTGTGTTTCTAAAGCAGGAAATAAAAATTCGTGACTCATTCCTGCACGGCGAACAGTTTGAGGTCATAAAGAGAGGCTCTCTCAAATCCGTGGCCACTTAAATTCACCAGCCCTTGTCTCATTTAATAGAATTTTGTTCATCACTTGAAGCACCTGAGGGCTGCCTTGCCTCCTAAAACTCCCCAAAGTTAAGAAAGAGAAAAACATCCCCTTTTTCTTTTTATTATAAAAGCAAAGCAGATTCATTTGAGAAAATCTGGAAAGTACTGACAAGCAACAGCCGAAAGCCAGTTATAATGCGGTGCTCAGTGATTATCACTATAAAAATTGGGGTAAATATTTTTTTAAAACCTCTCTTTGAGGGGCGCCTGGGTGGCTCAGCTGGTTAGGCGACTGCCTTAGGCTCAGGTCATGATCCTGGAGACCCAGGATCAAGCCCCACATTGGGTGCCCTGCTCGGCGGGAAGCCTGCTTCTTCCTCTCTCAATCCCCCTGCTTGTGTTCCCTCTCTCACTGTGTTTCTGTCAAATAAATAAATAAAATCTTTAAAAAAACCCCCAAAAACCTCTCTTTGTTTTAATTTTTATCCTTATTTCTATTCCAGACCCATCACTATCTATATAAAAACAGCCCTGCACACACAGTATTTTATCAAGAATTAAAGATAGGTACACTGTGCACTCTTCCATGGTCTGGATTAATTTACATATTGTATATCATTTGTTATTCTGTAACATCAAATCTAATGACTGCCTCCTGCTTTTGAACATTCTTTTTTATTTTTTTAAAAGATTTTATTTATTTATTTGACAGAGAGAAACACAGCCAGAGAGGGAACACAAGCAGGGGGAGTGAGAGAGGGAGAAGCAGGCTTCCCGCTGAGCAGGGAACCTGATGCTGGGCTCGATCCTGGGTCTCCGGGATCATGATCTGAGCTGAAGGCAGACGGTTAATGACTGAGCAACCCAGGCACCCTTTTGAACATTCTTTATGCAATAATATTTTGTTATATCGCCTTGTAACAAAGTTTCCTTGACACATCTATAGGAAAATCTTGTCCAAACAAGACAGAAGAATTCAGGGGTCAGAGCAATTGGACCAAGCTCAGTTGAGGGTTATTCTGTATACTAACCCACGAAGAGAAGTGTCACTGAGCAGAGGTGAATGTCAGTGCCAGGCATGTGAAACAGACCCCAAGATGACTGTGTTTGGGGACGTATTTAGCAGTAGTCACTCTGTTTCTCCAGCTTGAGGACACATATAATTTATTTTACTCTTGTTTCCTTCTAGTATATCTAACAGAAACCAGCAAATCCTTATGGGTTGTAGAATCATTTGTAGGCAACCAGGAACTGGTCATACAACCAACCTGTTTGTATGTATTGAACACAAAGCATGGGCAGGAAATTTTGGTAGATGTTTGATGAGAAATAAAGATAAAAATTCTCCCACCTCAGGTGAGTGCCAGGTACTGTGGCTACACCTGTTGCCTTTTACTTATTTATTTTTGCTAACAGTGTCCCAGTTTTGTTGTGGGTATTGTCATGCACTCGGATAAAATATGTACTTTTCCAGCTTCCTTTGCAGGTAAGGGCCAACTGTGTCCAGTGAGTTGCTGTGGGAATCTATGGGGACTCTGGGAAAGTTTTGACGTTTTCTAGTAAAGGGGACCAGCTTGACTGCCTTGCTCCCTTTTCTTCTCCTTCTCCTGTATTCATGCATTGGACATAGATTCAGTGTTGGGAGCTGTGGCAGCCATATTTTCGTCTTGAGGTAGGGCAAAGGCAAAGAATTCCTGGTGTCTGGTGGCATTATTGAGCTGCTAAACCAAGAGCAGCAACTTCTCATCTCTGGACTTCTTATATGAGAGTAATAAACCCCCCCTTGTCACTATTAAGTCAGTTAGTCTTTGTGAGTGCAGCGATCAATCAAAAAATCAAATAACTGAAGGTGTTTTCTAGGAATGATGAGAAGTTTCATTTGGCTGGAACAGAGGGTATATCAGGAATCAGAGAGAGGAGTATTCAGGGTTAGATCAGGATCATAAAGAGGGTTTATATGTGAAACTTATCTGGAATATCTTGAAAGTAGTGATGAATTTATGCTCAATTTGGTAAACAGTAGGAAGTTACTGGTGATGTTGGGGCAGAATTTAGGACATGTAAGCTGGCAGCAGTGAGAGAGAGTTGGAGTGGACAAAGGTAGGAGTTGGGATATCAGTCAGGAGGCTATTGGTGCAAACCAGGTACGTAGTGAAGACATGAAGTAAGGTGCTGGCTGTCTTAGCCTGCTTGGGCTCCTGTAACAGAAGCAGAGCCAGAGTGGCTTAAACAACAAAAATTTGTCTCTCAAAGTTCTGGAGGCTAGCAAGCCCAAGACCAGCCAAAGCTGTTGGCCAATTGGCTTGTTGGCAAGGACGATCTTCTGTAGATGGCCATCTTCTCACGGTGCCCTCACATGGTGGAAGGACAGAGATCTCGGGTGTTTCTGCCTCTCCTTTCAGGGACAACAGCCCTGTTGGATGAGGGCCCCATCTTTATGACCTCATCATCTTTTCCTGGGACCTATCTCCAAATAAGTTGCACTGGGGGGTTAGGGCTTCATCGTATGTACTGTGAGGAGACACAAACATTCAGTCCATAAGAGAGACCATGGGATGGTTTCTGATATGTTAATAGGATCGAGTCTATGACTGATGGTGAAGAGGGAACGCAAGTGATGATCAGATGTTTTTGAGTGTCAAACTCGAGTGACTGTCAGAATAGTGACATCATGTATAGAATTAGGACACTTACGAGCAAACGCAGATTTTAGAAGAGGTGGGTTTTTAGGCCAATTGAACTGGAGGTGCTGTCAGGAGGAAACAATGTGGTGGCTTGCTATAAACTTTGCAGGGCACGTTTCCTATGTGCCAGACAGTGGGTCTTTAGGTTCACGATGCCATTTAATTAGCAAACCACCCTATGCGGCACTGCTATTCTTGTCTCCGTTTTTATAGATAATGAAACAGACATTTGTGGCATTCGAGGCTAGAAAATTATACCCCATGTTACTGAAAGAAACCTGTCAAATTAGATCACCCAAACTGCTATGGATGGTTTTTGTGAACCATGGAGAACCCAAGTGGTTTGGAAAATTGGAGAGAAGCAGGTAGAGATTGGATTTCCAACCAAGAAAGGAGATGGGGTCTGCAACTGAAGAGACTTCAGGAATGCTTCGTGGAGGATGAAAGGCCTGGCACATGAGCGCCTAGGAAAGGAAGCCACGGACTTTACAGCCAGCGTAGGCTCACCACGAGCAAGTTCTGCACGATTAACTGCATCCAGAAGGCTGACTGTCAGCACAGCGTTTGGCAGGGAAAAGGACAAGTCAGTGGAATAGCTACTGATTAAAGAGCTTTTATTTTTAAAGGGACTGATTTAAGAGTAAATGTTAATCTAGTGGGAAGTGTCTAGTGACACGCTTTGGAGCTTTGCCCTTGCCTTATGATTTCTTTTCCTTTTAATCTGTGATTTGCATGAATATTTGGAAAGAAGTTTATTAAATTCATGTACAACTCGAGGCTGGAAGCCTAGTAAGCATGTTGGAGGTAAAAATCAATACCTTGAAGGGTGTGATTGGAAGGGCGAGGGGGCTGAATTTAAGCAGATCAATGCACTGGGAGAAGTGTCAAGTGTCACACACAGGTTCAGCGGCTCATGGATGGAAAGGCATGGCCTGGCAGCACCATATGTGAAAGGGAGTTCTGGTTGAGAGTAAATGATGTAATATGGCTGAAAAAGAGAAAGTGTGATCTTGGCTGGCATTACTGCAGGCAGAGGGCTTCTAGAATTCACAGCAAAGTTGTCAGAGATATCTTTTTTTTTTTTAAGATTTTATTTATTTATTTGACAGAGAGAGATCACAAGTAGGCAGAGAGGCAGGCAGAGAGAGAGGAGGAAGCAGGCTCCCTGCTGAGCAGAGAGCCCGATGCAGGCCTCGATCCCAGGACTCTGAGATCATGACCTGAGCCGAAGGCAGAGGCTTTAACCCACTGAGCCACCCAGGCGCCCTGTCAAAGATATCTTTGTAAGATATGGATTGGCTTCTATCACAGAAATATTCTTGATGACTCCCCACTAAGTCCAGATGTCAAGGCTTAGGATATCAGTCTCATCCCCACAGCTTATTTTTGGCTTTATAGTCTATCCCACTTCCCTCTGGAGTACCCGATACATTGGGGTTACCAGAAAATTCTGTGTTCCTGGATGACACAAGGCCACTTCGTGATAGTGGCTTTGTTTGTTCTCGAATGAGCCTGGACTCCCTTCCTCTCAACCCTCAACTTCTTTGTTAAATACCTCATTCCGAGAGAGAGACAGAGAGAGACAGAGAGAGAGAGAGAGAGAGAGAGAGAATGAGCAGAATGGTCCCCTCATCTGCAAAGTTTTTCCTAATGTCCATTCCCATATTCCCACACCTAGTAGGACTTACCTCCTCCCTCTACCAGGACCAGAGGGCTCTTCATACGGAGGCCCACTTTCATGTCTCGTGATGACTCATTCACTTTCTTGTCTCCCTTGATGGGAGGGCATTTTTTTTAAAGTATTTCTTTCTTTCTTTTTTTTTTTTTTTTAAGATTTTATTTATTTGACAGAGATAGATAGCAAGTAGGCAGAGAGGCAGGCAGAGAGAGAGGAGGAAGCAGCCTCCCTGCTGAGCAGAGAGCCGGATGCAGGCCTCAATCCCAGGACCCTGAGATCATGACCTGAGCCAAAGGCAGAGGCTTTAACCCACTGAGCCACCCAGGCGCCTGACGGGAGGGCATTTTTGTGATCATCTTATATCCCTTGTGCCTAGTTTGGTGTTTTGTTCCGGGAGCATTCCAAATTTTGTTGGGCAGGACAGAAGGTGGTTGTATAATTCAAGCAACAGTCCTTGTTTTACTTTTGTAGGATGTTGTAAGGTTATTTTAAATGCCCATTTTATAATTCTACCAGTCTTTACCTACCAATAACTTAATGCTGTAAGGGAACAATTAAAACTGAGACAGATATGCCAAGACAAGCATGGGTGTGCTTTTATTTTTTATTAAAAAAAAAGATTTATTTATTTGAAAGAGTTTGGGTGTTAGAGAGAGAGAATCTCAAGCAGACTCCATGCTGAGTGAGAAGCCCAATGTGGAGCTCAAACTCACGACCCTGAATCCATGACCTGAGCCAAAATCAAGAGTTGGAAGCTCAGCTGACTGAGCTGCCCAGATGCCCCTGTGGTGTGCTTTTAAGGGACAGGGAACATGAAAGACCAGTGGACAGAACTACAAATTATATGGATAAACTAAAGTTGAAGTGTAAGAGAGCAAACAGGATAGAGAGCACTGGATATGAACTTTGGAGTCAGAAAGTCATGGATTCAAGTCCGTATTCTCCCATACTAACTAAGTAATTGTGGGCAAACCACTTAATCTCTCTGAGCCTCAGTTTTCCCATCTATAAAATGGGCACGGAACCCTCATAGCATGATTATGAGGGTTAAGTACAAAAAACAGGGGTAATATATCTGGAAGGGCTCTGGTGCATGGTAAGTCTCAGTAGCTAGTGCTTACTGTGTGGTGAATGGACCACAGAGCTGCTGGTCCTCCGCCAGAAGGAAGGGCTCAGGACTCAAGTTAAGTATCTTGGGGAAGAAGGATTGGTCTTGGTCTGCATGGCTCCAAATGGTAGAACCCAACAGTTGACAGCAACAAGGGGGCAGAATTGAGCTCAACTCAAGAGTCCCGAGAGTCCCAGGTAACTTGAGAAGAGCTTCTAATAAAGTAGCAAGCTCCCCCTCACTGGACGTTATCGAAGATTGCGTTGCTATTGCTTTGCTGGGTTGTTGGAGAGGGGACTGAACCAGCAGGGCAAGAGGTAAGCCGGGGATTCTCTGCTAACTTTGACACGTGGCCATCTGTGGTCCTGGGTGGTTCTAGAATAGAAATGAACCAATGGTCTCTTGACCACAAGAAGAATGAAATTTTTTTTTTTTTTACTATAAACAGTTAGAATGGGGATGGGGGTGCACTTGGAGCCCCCAGAAGGCCAGTTATATCCCCAGAAGCATCCCTGTGCTCTGAGGAGGGACCTTGTCCTCACTTCTTCATTAGAGCCTAGTGTAGCTTTGGCATATAAAACCCGTTGAATGAATACGTGAATATATGATTCTGTGAAGGAAAAAACCATCACCAGTGTCCAAGCTTCCAACATTGCTTATCTCATCAATGTCAGGGTCGTATTCCGGAATTTCTCTGCTAAAAATTCTTCTTAGGCTCATGGGACGTTATAAATCTTTCAGAAAATGTTATAATTACATTGGAGTACTGTTAGTTCTTATAAGAAGCCAGGAAGAGGAATTCATTTTTGGTGAATAGGAGTTAAAAAAAAAAAACGAGATTCCTTCTGTTTAAGCCCACACCTCTTGGAAGGCCCTGGCGTGTGCTGGCGCTAACCCAAAACTACTACTAACATATCCTGCCTCCCGTGAGTGATTTGTGTTCCTTTGGAAACAGTCTCCCATGGGAAGTGCTGGAAACAGAACCCTTCCTCCCCCTGCTTCCCCAAGAACAACACGAGTCAACAAATCTGGAAGCGTTGCCTCGGTCCGCTTTTAAACAGTTGTTAGTGAGAATCAAAGTCAGCCCACAGTGCATATGGCTTGATTCAAGTGGCTACATCGGGAGAGCACAGCTCCAGGAATATACATAACTTTCTGCTCTCTGCACACTTAGCTTGTGCTACTTATCACTCTGTGAATCAGGAAGCAGCAGCCTGTCACCACGGGCTCCAGTAATCAGCTGGACAGATTCTAGTGGCCATCATCTCATCTCTATTTCTTTTGAACTCTGGAGAGGGGAAGACCGTTGGAGGTTTTGTTCCATTATTTTTGCTGTTTGATGCTTTAAAGCGAGGACCATGTAGGTTAGCTAGATAAATCGTTGCCAGAGTGATTTGGGACTTGAGGCAGGGGGAGGTCAGATCCAAGACTTCGAGGACATGAGGGGGGAGCTGAAAAGGGGTCAAGTTCTCCTTCTCCCGGGGTTGGTTTTGGTGTGGCTGTCCTCTCTTCCACACCAAAGGTGAAGCAGAGGGCACGGTAAGACAAGTCCTGGGAGGGCCAGTCTGAGAAGCAGCTCTGCTCTTTAAAAAAGCCAAGTGGGGCCAGGGAAGGGCTCCTGGGAAGGGGACATGGAACAGGCTGCTCAGGGGCTCAAGGAACATTTTTTAAAAAAGCTTTTATTTTTATTTATTTGAGGGAGAGCGAGAGCGAGCAAGAGAGAGAGAGTGAGCTGGGTGAGGGACAGAGGGAGAAGCATACTCCCTACTGAGCAGGAAGCTGGATGTGGGATTTGAGCCCTGGACTCCAGGATCATGACCTGAGCAGAAGGCAGCGGTTTAACTCACTGAGCCACCCAGGCACTCCCAAGGGACATCTTAAGGTAAAGGGATCTTTTCAGTCCCATGTGGGGCTCAGCCTACATCACCAGGATTCTGGTGGTCTCCAAATAGGGATCTGAAGCCAAATCCTCAGCCCTGGACTCCTTGGGAATGCAGCAGGGATGGGGATGAGGGCAGCCATGGCCAGTGCCCACCAAGCCTTCTGGATCTGGCCCATTTACCCTTTACAATAACGAACGTTTATTCTTCAGACAGAGATGAGACCATGCACAGAAGTTGGGGTTTTGGGTTAGCCTCCTGAAGAAACTCATATTGTTAAGAGAAGCTCTGACTTTCATTAGCAAAACTCAGAGAGTGTTTGTGCCTTGATTTTGATAGTAGGAATCTGAGCTTGGTGGGGATGGAAACTTCTGGGTCCTTGAAAAAGCTCATTTTAAAATAAGCAGACTTCTGGTGTAAAACGCCTTTAGTATCTGGATTGGAGCATGACTCAGTATTAATAGACTGTAATTTCACTTTATTGCCTGTTTTCATTGAGTTTTGTGTTTGTTTTCATTTTTTATTTTTTCCCCATTCAGTGAGGATGTTCTGTAGAAACACACAATAGATGGGTTTAAGCGTTAGGAGTTGGTGGAATTTATCTAAGAGCAGAGGAAGTCAAATGGGGATGAGGGCTCTGAATGCAGGTGATATGTAATCTTCTTAGACTGAGTCAGGGGAACAACTTAATGGAGTTATCCAAAAGTGAGTGGTTGAGAAAAAAGCAAATGAGTGCCAACTAAGCAAGTTCCTACTGCTAGGAATCAAGGGTGCTCACTGGAGGTGGAGAAGGAGGTAAGTGAGTGGGGTTATTTAGAAACTGGTACATGAACAGAAAGTGCTCAGATCTTGGAAGGTAACTCAGGGGGAAACAGGACCAACTTAAAATAGCTTTCAATCTCCTAGCGCTGGAGGGAGCTCTGGGAAGAGAAACAGAAGGTGAGGAAGATCAATGTTGAGGGGTCAAAAATGTCTTAGAAAGTGTTGGGAAGGAACAAGGTGCTCATCTGAGGTCAGGTCAGAGGTTTAAAAATGCATCTGAACCTGTGTTCCAGGAAAGTAAGAGTTTGAGCTTTCAAGTCTTGGGGAATTCAAATGTTGAAGGGAGACAAGAGTTATGGGATTTTGGACCCTTACGATATTACTGATAGCCAGTTTGGGAAATTCCCCAGAGGCAGCTGATAATTAAGAAAATTTTCAAGTGGGCTAGTGCAGCTGGAGAGATTTGGAAACTAGGGGATGCTCTCCTTGGAGGCAAACAATATGAGACAAAGTTAAGGCATTCCAGAATGGAAGGAAGAGGCAGTCGCTGTGGAAACTGAAATGCTGCACAAGTAACTGAGCCTTGAAAGCCTTCAGAATTGGAGAATTTTGAGAGAAGGGATGGCATGCTCCTGGGATGGCTGGGGGTGGGGGGTTGTAAGGCCACAGGTCTTGTTGGAGGTTAGCTGCTGTGTTAGCAGCCAAAGCCCCATTCAGGGTGCTTTGTATGTGGCATTGGGAGGGAATGGAGGGAATTATGCACACATCATTGAGGGAAATCAGTTTTATTGGGTGAACCTTAAAGGAAAGGTCTTGAAGAAGGACGTGGTGGACTGGTCCTCTATTCACTTTCCAAGAAGTGTTTTCTTAGGATATGGCGAAGTTGATGTCTCAATGAGACTCTTCCTTCAAATAAGTGTTAACTTTAGAGGTGGTGGACTTTGAACACTGGCCTGGCTTGACGGACCTGCTGGAAAACCTGAACCATGTGGAAATTTTTGTTTCCTCTTTTACATTTCTTTGGTTTATTGTTGTTGGTTTTTTGTTGTTGTTGTTGTTAAACTAATATGAGCTCTTTACTTATGATGGATGGTAGCAGCATGGGTCCAGATTCTATGAGATGTCGAGTTTAGGAAACATTATATCTGCTTGGGAATTGATGTTAAGATTATAAATTACTCTAACGGTCATATCTGGTTTGGGAATTGAGTGATTTTTCTCAATATTCTGGAAATGGCCTCATCCCATTATATTTGTTTCCTTATGAGTCCCTGAGATACTGGACAGGTGGGAGATTGGGATAATCACTTTTTTTTAAATTAAAAGTTTTTTTTTTAATTTTTATTTTTATTTATTTGACATAGAGAAACACAGCCAGAGGGTGAACACAAGCAGGGGGAGTGAGAGAGGGAGAAGCAGGCTTCCTGCCGAGCAGAGAGCCTGATGTGGGACTCGATCGGATCGTGACCTGAGCCGAAGGCAGTCGCTTAACCAACTGAGCCACCCAGGCGTCCCTGGGATAATCACATTTTGAAGGGGATAATGTTCCTGTGGGAAATTCCTTATTCAGTGAAAACACTGATAAAGAGACCCTGACCTCAAATGCTCTTCCTTTGGCCAGGGTTGAGCTGATCTAGAAGGAAAGGAAAGAAATGAGGTGACTATGTGAGACTTTAGTTGCTCTGAATTGATCTGAAGGAGAGAAGATGAACATAAGTAGGATTTTAAATATTGAGTTAGTTTTGCCTTTCGGAATGATCCCAATTTAGCTTTCCATAATATTCTTATATTATCTTTTTAACTCCTGTTCTATCTTTAGTTATGTCATTTAAAACATTTCTTATGTTATTTCTTTGTGACTTTTCTCTTTCTGCCTCATTAAATCTCAATAGAAATATCTGTATTTTATTGATCTTTCCAAACAGTCAACTCTTGGATTTGTTCATTCCTTCTGCTTATCTTTGTTTTCTATTGCACTGATGTCAGTTCTTACCTTTGTCATCTCTTTCTTCCACTCTTTTTAGATTTATAGCCTTATCTGCTTACCCTCCCAGACCACCCAAGTTCTGAAGTTGGATATTTAAATCACTAATTTTTAGCCTTGCCTTTTCAATGTCAGAATTTAAGAGTATAGTTTTCCAGAACATGTGGGTGGCACAGTTGGTCAACCTCTCATCTCTTGGTTTTGGCTCAGGTTGTGATCTCAGGGTCATGGGATTGAGCCCCACATCAGGCTCCATGCTCAGATGGAGTCTCCTTGGGGCTCTCTCTCCCCTGCCCCTACACATTCTGTCTGTCAGATAAATAAAGAAATCTTCTACCACTCCTTTATCTATATGCTATAAATTTTGATACATAGTATTTTCATTCTGTTTAATTATAAATATTTAAGCATTTCCATTATGATTTCTATGTTGATTAATGAGTTATGGAGATGTATGTTTTTAAATTTCCAAATTTATGGTTATTTTAATTTAATTTAAAAATTGATTTCTATGCCAATAGTACTATAGTAAGAGAATATGGTACACAGGATACCAAATTCTTAAAAATATTTTGAGAGGGGCGCCTGGGTGGCTCAGTTGGTTAAGCGACTGCTTTCGGCTCAGGTCATGATCCTGGAGACCCGGGATCGAGCCCCATATCGGGCTTCCCGCTTGGCGGGAGGCCTGCTTCTCCCTCTCTGAGTCCCTCTGCTTGTGTTCCCTCTCTAGCTGTGTTTCTATCTGTCAAATAAATAAAATCTTTAAAAAAAAAAAATATTTTGAGAGTTGTTTGTGGACTAGTACATATCTTTTTTTTGTAAACAGTCCATGTGTTCTAGAGAACAACATTAACACATTCGATCTAACTTGTAAAATGTGTTAACGTGTTTATATCCTTTTCCTTCTTGACTCTCCCTTTCATTTACATTGTAGCCCTTGGGATTCTCTAGTTAATAGAAGGTTCTTCGCTTCCCCTTCCCTAAATTACATGGACACTGAGCTTAGTCTCCTATGCCCTTAGGAGTGGCCGTTCATTTCCAAAATTCTAGTTTCTTGGAATCAACATTTTCCCAAGGTGACTTAACTCTGGTGTTATGAAACTGGTTCGTTGTTGTTGTTTTTGCCCTTGGGGATTTTTCTTATTTTCTTGTGAGCTCAGGAATGCACTTATTCTTATTATAATTCTTCCATCAGCTGACTATTTTGTGGTAAAAGGCTGTTTCAGAACTTTTTGGAGCACCGTATTGCCAGAGGCAGAATTCTCTAGATATTCTTTTTTTTTTTTTTATTGTTACTTAATTTTTTTCCCCCAGTGTTCCAAGATTCATTCCCCATTCCCCACACCCAGTGCTCCACGCTTTAGGTGTCCCCAGTACCCACCACCAGGCTCTCCCATCCCTCCACCCCCCTCCCTCCAAGTCCCTCAGTTTGTCTCTAGATATTCTTTACTGAGGAAGTAGTAGGTAGAACCCATCTCTTCTGTCCCTTCTCACTTTCTATTTATTA
>PITA01026454.1:0-22565 GCA_004023965.1 Spilogale gracilis
CCCCCCCCCCCCCCCGACTGCAACTGATTCTGACAGATTTACTGAGATTTGGCATGGAATCTACAGGGCCTTTGTTTATAACCCTGAAGCTGGAGATGCCTTTTTTTGGGAAACAACCTGATACTTGCAATAGGATTTTAATGGAGTATCTTACTTGAATGTGGCCACTGAATCCACACACTGATGAGTGAGCTTAACTAAGTGGTTAAGAACCAAAACTTCCTTTCTAGGTAGTAGATGAAGAAGGACAGAGGAGATCACTGGGTATAAAAATATCCACTGAGGGTGAATTTCTGAAAACCCATCTTGGAGTCCTTACTAGACATGCTGACCTTCAATAAAAAGGAAAAAGAATTCACCATTCTTCCAGGGAATCTTGTCTGTATCTGTCCCAGGGAAATTCTGCTTTTACAGTATAAAAAAAGCACTTGTTCAAGTGTTCAGGCAAGCTCAGTCATGTGGTGGGCAGCCATGATTTTGACCGTGCGCCAAAAGGTAGGAGAAAATGCTCAGCCTACTGGGATTATACAGATTATTGCAAATGGCCATGCCAAAGGGTACTGTTGAGGAACAAGGGGTGAGCCCTCCCTGCTAAGATTTATAGGGAGGATTTACAGGGTGCTCTTGATTGAGCAGTGTAGGAGTGATTCCATTCACAGTCCACTTAGAGTTAGCAAGGTCACATGACTAACCCCTACCACTGATGTATGAGTAGAACCATGCTTGTCACCTCCAGGCCACGGCACATGACAGCCGGTATGCCACTTCCATGCTCTCCTGTTCAGCGGCAAATGTGGGGAGCCCGTGTGATGATGGAGACAGCCTGGATCTCTGGGTCACCTGACAGCAGTGAGTCTCTGTCAACCCCTGTCAGGGTTTATGCACATAAGAAAGTTCTTATGTTAAGCCACTCAAATTTCAGGTTTTCTCTGTTGCATCAGGTAGCAGTAACCTTATCTGAGTAAAACATGACTGCTTTTTCTGTTGTTAGGGTCATTTAAACATTTGTCATTAAGCACACCTTTATCCTTAGACAAAGCTAGTAGTAGTGTACATATTCTTGTTATACAAAGTCCAAACACAGGTCAATCACAGTCTCTCTCCCCGCTGTATAACACTCTTCCAAGTTTCAACCCGCTTTTCAAAAGTAACCACAATTAAATTCTGCTGTGTGTTATTTTAAAGCTGATTTGAGGCTTTTTCACA
This sequence comes from Spilogale gracilis, assembly GCA_004023965.1. NCBI lineage: Eukaryota > Metazoa > Chordata > Mammalia > Carnivora > Mephitidae > Spilogale > Spilogale gracilis. The sequence continues at coordinate 1,207 of PITA01026454.1, forward strand.
CACAGATGTACTGTAAAAATACAGTTTTCAGGCATACATAGGCAACAAAGTGCATATTGTTCTGTAACTTATCTTTATAAACTAATGAGGTAAACACAGGATCTTTCCATGACGGCTCACATAATACCTTGCCTCACTTTCTAAAACTGCTATATCACCATTAGAAGAAGTCCCAGCAGTCCCTCTCTCTGGTCCTGGCAACCGACAACGCGAAGCAAAACCACCTCAGCCAACCCATAGATCCACGGGAACAAAGGGCTGCTGTGTCAAGAGGCTGAGTTTTTCAGCTCTTCATCAGGCACAAGAAGTTTGTATGTGAAGGGTTAGCAGTGGTTACAAGCCATTCATACTTGGATTTGTTATCTTGGTTTTCTACAGGTGACACATATTATTCTTAAAAATATTTTAAAAGGTTAAGAAAAGCTTTAGAAGGCATGAGAAATTCTAATTATAGATGTCAGGGAAACCTTTAAAATGGGGAAAATAATTTATAAAACAAGAGTTAAATGACATAATAATTTCACCTATAAAATACCGAAGAAAACTGCATTATTCATAGACTGTTCTCTCTCAAGATGGCAGATTAACAAAGAGAAAATTTATATCAGAGGATAAAGTCCTGATAGTTCATGGCTTTCTGCATAGTTCATGGAGCATATTTATCTCACACCATCTAGAAAGACAATGTGCAGTACATAAGAGCATGGAGTTCTAGAGAGAGACAGCTGGTGTTTGAATTCCAGCTCAACCATTTACTAGCTGTGTGATCTTGGATAAATTACTTAGCCACTCTGTGCTTTTTTTCTCATCTGTAAAATCGGGTTGATAATTGCACCTCATTATTTTGAGGCTTAAATATAAGGCACTCACGGGGCGCCTGGGTGGCTCGGTTGAGTGACTGCCTTCAGCTCAGGTCATGATCCCAGAGACTCGGGATCGAGCCCCACATCGGTCTCCCTGCTCGGTGGGAAGCCTGCTTCTCCCTCTCTCACTCCCCCTGCTTGTGTTCCCTCTCTGGCTGTGTTTCTCACTGTCAAATAAATAAAATCTTAAAAAAAATACATAAGGCACTCGGAACGGAGCCCACAAACTCATAAGCATTACATATAAATTGACTATTATTTTATTATCAAAGCATTTTGCTGAGTTTTCATTTTGTATGTTGAGTTAATCTTTAATACAGTGAGAATATGAACCCTATAAATAACCTTAACACTTAAAAACCAAAATGTAGAAATATAACCTCTGAGAAGTATCTGTCACACCTATAGTCCCCAAAACACTGTAAGAGTATTCTCAGTAATATTTTTGATAAAAATAATTACATAATGTTTATGTACTAGCTGTGGTTATCAGAAAAAATTTTTAACCTTATTATTACATTCCCCATTTGTATAGGATAAATGAGGTACAGGGGCTCCTGGATATCTCAGTTGGTTAAGTATCTGTCTTTGGCTCAGGTCATGATCTCAGGGTCCTGGGATTGAGTCCTGCATCAGGCTCCCTGCTCAGTGGAGAGGCTGCTTCTCCCTTTCCCTCTGCCCCTCTCTCCCTGCTCATTCTCTCTTTCTCTCTCTCTCTCTCTCTCTCTCTCTCTCTCTCTCTCTCTCTCTCTCTCAAATAAATAAAATCTTTTTTAAAAGAAAAATGAGGTGCTTCAATAGAGAGACATTTCATTTTCTGTCATTAGTGAATAGCTAAGAAGAACTGAGGAACTTGGCTTTCACCACATCTCGGACTAAGACTTAAGGAGAGTTTGGTATCCAAGGATACCTCTGAAGCGTTTTTTTCTAAATCTGAGAAGGTTCTGGTGATCTCTCTTGAGAGTAATATGAAAGAAGGACTGGAGCACATTGCAGTGCTACATACTCAGAGCCTCGTTTTCATGCATATTTTATATTTTAAGTGATTTTTTTAACTTAATTTTTCCAAGCTGGAACATTTTATAACTATTAGCCCCATAAGATGTTTCATTTTTATTGATACAAATATTTGGTATGTATGATTAGATGTGTGCATTTGGGTTAGTTGGACTTCCATTATTATGCATCAGTGTACTTTTGGAATTTGGCATTCTCCTTTTTCAAATAAAATGTGTATATACCTGGCATAGCTTCCTACTTTACTATTGTGCCTTAGGTAAAATGACATTTAGTTTGCTTCTCCTTGGTTAGAATCAATAATGTAAGTCATGTTTATGTCCTGAAATGATAGGTATTTCTTGCCTCGCCATATTGTAGGTTAAATAAGGCTGTAGGATCTGGCCTGGGAAATGAATTATCTTTTGTTACTTCTTTCTAGTCAGGAAAGGACAGCCATAATTTTAAACAATCAACTTTAGAACTAAATAGGCTAAAAGTTGTTTAGGAATTGAGATCTCTTGCACGACAGGGAAAATATTAAGGCTGCTCTTCTTGCAAAACAAATGGAGAACTCAGGCAAAGACAGCTCAGTCATCATTTGCATCATCATCTCAAGATTTCGAGTCAAGCTACGAATATAATGTGTGTGTGTGTGCACGTGCACACTGTGTGTTGTGATGTCAATTTCCAATTCAAATTAACTCTATCGGCTTTATTAATCTGACAAACACATTTGTTAGTCAAGCCCAAAGGACATTGCAGAATTTCTGTCAGACTATCATAACTGTAACCCCCTAAAGTGTTTGGAATTACTGGCTCAGTAATTCCACATCTGGAAATCCGTGGAAAGTTCTCTTTTCTGGAACTCTGGAACAGTGTGGATGACACTGTTGTGACTGTTCTCTTCTCTGCAAAATATGCTAGTGCCTTGGCATTTGTATTACTCATGATAGGCTAGGCTATCATATAGAGGGTCAAATTCATCCTGAAATCTCAGTGTGATGCAACAGAGGTGTATTTCTTGAGGACACTACATGTTCAGTGGGTATGGGGGAGGGAGGCCAATTAGGGGTTGTTTGGGGGCTTGCCTACTTACTAAGGTGGGAAAGAGTGGCCAGAAATTCTCTAAGGAGATTTTCTCTGATTCAGGAAAACCTGTTACTTCCTTTCCCTTTCCACTGGCTAAAACTAGTCATATGTCCTTGACTAGCCTCAGAAGGTCTGAAAAATGGAGCTTTTCATGTGCCTAAGGAGAAATATGGAATTGGATTTGGTGAGCATAGCACTAATCTCCACTAGAGCTTTCAAGACATTACCCTGTCCTGGTTCTTCTTCTACCTCTCAGACTTTTTTTCCTCCATCTTCTCCATGGACTTCTTTCTCCACATCACCCTTCACACATAGGGTGTTCTTCAAGTCACCATTTCCAGTCCACCATTGTTTCTCTCCATAACTATCCCCAGATCATTTCGTTTACTCTGGCAATTTTAAATACCACCTATGTGATGCTAACTTCTATATCTATTATCCCAAGCTCTGATCTACCCACAAAGCCTTAAATACAGATCTAATTATGATTGGTTCATAGATACCTCAAATTCAGTGTGGCAAAATCTGAACTCATTATTTTCTCCTAGAACTCCTCCTACTCCTCCTATAATTTCTGTCCCAGGCAGTGGCAGTGCCAGATTTCCAAGTGTAGAGTCCTCCCTATCATTCCTATTTCTTAATTTTATATGCCACCTTGGCCAGACTATGGTGCCCAGTTGTTTGGTCAAGCATCAATCTAGATGTCACTGTCCAGGTATTCTTTTTTATTTTTTAAAGCTTTATTTATATGATAGAGAGATAGCACAAGTAGGCAGAGTGTCAGGCAGAGGGAAAGAGAGAAGTAGGCTCTCTGCTGAGCAGCATGTGGGGCTTGGTGCCAGGACCCTGAGATCATGACCTGAGCCAAAGGCAGCCGCTTAACCAACTGAGCATCCCAGGCACCGCGCGAAGGTATTTTTAAGCTATGACTAATATTTAAATCCACAGGCTCTGAGTGAAGCAGATTATCATCTATAGTGTGGGTGGGCCTCATCTAATCAGTTGAGGGCCCCAAGTGCAAAGACAGTGGTCTCCCAAATGAATTCGGCTTTGAGACTAGAAAACAGAAACCCTTTCTCAGTTTCCAGTCTGCCTGCCCTGCTCTGCAGATTTCAGACTCAAGACTGTAACATCTGAATTTCTAACCTACTAGCTTGCTGCATGGATTTCTGACTCGCCAGGAACAGAAATGCATACATTCCATGTGTATGCCTCCTATTGATTCTGTTTCTTCAAGAACTCTGGCTAATACACCACCATATGCGCTATGGGCACTTCAAACCCACTGTGTCAAAAAGAACTTATGAGCTTTCCTGAAACCTGGAGCCTTCAGGCCTCATTGCAGTAGATGTTCCTACTACTTACCCCGTTGCTAACATCAGAAACCTAGGCATCGTTCTTCTTCCTCATCACCCTCCCAAACTATAACCAAGAATCAAGCCCTGTTAATTCTATTAAATATCAGTTACAACCTTCCAAATTCTCTTCCGTTTCACTAAATCTCCTCACCCTCATCCATTTTGATTTCTTCATTTGTCTTCCAACTACTGATCTCCCTGCATGTGCTTTTATGCATCCTTTCCAGTTATTTCTTCCTCAAGCTTTCTGACCTGCATTACAGCACCACTTTTATGATGCAATTTTGAGCTTCCTTGGCATGAATTTTCAATGGTGGTTTGGATGGTCCTTGAGATATTTTCCAATTATCTCATTCTTGTTTTGTGCCCTAGTGCTCTGTTTTGTTGAGGATACTATAGGAATCTTCAGAATTCCAGAAATCTACTTAAAGAATCCTGAAATTCAGGAGTAGATTGAAGGGCTGAAGGATTTGGCTAGAAAATTAAGGAAAGCATCCGCGTCATTTCTCTCTCATACACAGCCAGGTGGCAGTGTTGCTTCTTGGAAGATAGTCATCAGAGGTCTGCAGGTTTGGAACTGGGTTTGGGGCTTGACCCTGGGCATTTCTTTTATTCTGGTGACTCCAATCTACCTCCAACTTATTTCTCCCCAGTCATGTCACTGGGGAAGCAACACAAACTTGATTCCTTACTTTTTTCAAGTGTCTTTTTTCCCCCCCAAACACACCTCTGAGTCTCTGGCAGAAAAAGGTTTTTGCCTGAAAGAAAGATGAGATGAGAAAGAATTGAAATCCAGTTCCTAGTTGTCCTTCCTACAGAAAGACTCATTATGAGGGAAGCAATTGTAGTACCATTGCAACAGACTTATGAAAACTGATTTTAAACTTACAGCAAAAAACCACATAAAGACTTTCAGCCCAATCCACGTGGCTATAGGGTAATTAGTGAAATCCAGATTAATCAGAAACTTGCTCAGCAGCAAGGTGATTTGACTAACAGCCTGGAAAGGTACAAAATAACTGGGTAATGAAGTGTATCTGACTATAATGTGCAGGATTGCTCCCGGGATTGTAGAGAAATCCATTATTCAGACAGATGTTGTATCTTGTGGACAAGAGATCTTCAAAACTGGAAATACTGTATCTTTCCCGTCTGACTCTGCTTCATGCTCCCATGCACCAAGGATTGAAGGGCAACTTTAGAGAGGGAAATATTTTAGTAAATTCTTTCCTGGTCTAATCTGGTATGTCATCCAAGGTGAAAGATATGTTCTCTGTTACTCTAGGGCTTTTTCATACATCATTGTATCTGACTCTCATAAAAAAAGAAACCCTGTCTCAAGGAGGAATAAGAGTTACCAGTCTCATTTTTTCAATGGTAATGAACTTGAAGTTCCAAGATGTGAAATGCTAGATTTGAATGTGGTTACTAGAAGCGCATAAAGACAGTTTTCTTTCATTAGTGATGCCTCTGGATGTTGCCAGGGACCCATAACCAGGCTGTAGCTGAAAAAATCCTCTATGACTTTTCTCAGACAGAGTGGAAAACTACATCCACACATTATTAGATAAATCATCAGCCTCACAGGTAACATGAGCACATTTCTGTCCAGGTGAAGTTCTCAGAGATAAATAAGTGCAAACAGCATCCACTGCTTATTAAAAAGGAGAGGCTTCACTCTAACAAGAGAAGTTAGCCTTAGGCATGAGGAAAATAGGTGTCTGCCTATGTGGTAAGATTCAGGAAGCATCTGAACAGCTTCTTGCCCTGCCCTGATGCAATTCAAATAGATCTCTATCCTCACTCTTGCCATTCTCTCAGAGTGGAGGGCAGACCTAGAGCCAGAGGTAGATGGTACTGCCCTTCGCGCAAATGAACGTGTGGGACATTCGGCAAAAGGAGAGGCAAAGGGACAGAAAGCAAATTTCTAGGGTTTGAGACTGGAAACTTAAGCAGACTTTAGTTCAACTTCCCTGTGAGGATTTCGCAAGTAGAAAACAATCAACAACAAGAAGTCTCTATGGTGGGGAATAGAAAGGATAGAAATAAAGAAAACCTTGTCCTCAGGGAGTTTCCAGTTTACCTTGAGAGATAAGGTCTGTGGATATAAAACCACACCTAACTGCCCAAGGCAGTACGGCCACACTTGTGAAATGACCACTTTCAGAGTGAAGGGCTTGAGTCTGATGATAGAAGAGAAGTCTTTCTTCCTTTGTTTTCTTTATGTTTAGCTTGTAAGACTTGGGGGCATGGGGAATTTTTCTGTGGTTCAGATCTAATATTTCAGAAGGGGATAGATGAAAGTTGACAGGTGTTCCTTGCTTCTTAAAACCAAAACAAAGATAAAAAGATAATCTGACTCCCCCTCATTTCTCCATGCCTAGCTATAAACTACATCATGCATTCAGCAAGAATTAATTGAATGCCAGTCATTGGTGAGATGACGTATGTTTGTGCAGCATTTAAGAAATGACAAAAACAGTGGTACTTGGATGGCTCAGTTGGTTGGGTGTCTAACTCTTGGTTTCACCTCAGGTCATGATCTCAAGGTCCTGAGATAGAGCTCCACATCAGGCTCTGCACTCAGCCTGGAGTCTACTGATCCCTCTTCCTCCATCCTTCTCTGCCCCTCCCCCCTCTAAAAATAAATAAAATTTTAAAATCTTCTTTTTAAAAAAAGAAAAGACAAAAACAAATGCATGTTTGTATTTTCCATGCATCCTCCTAATTTCTCTGCACAGATTAGTAGGGCAGAGATCACTGTGGCACTTTATGGTTGAGAGCCCTGAACACACTATCAAAGTCAAAGACTCACTCCAGGGCGCCTGGGTGGCTCAGGTCATGATCTCAGGGTCCTGGGATCCAGGCCCACATCGAGCTCTCTGCTTAGCGGGGAGCCTGCTTCCCCCTCTCTCTCTGCCTGCTTCTCTGCCTACTTGTGATCTCTCTCTCTGTCAAATAAATAAATAAAATCTTAAAAAAATAAAGACTCACTCTACCATGGCGATGTTCATCAAAGGCCCTTGCCCCAGTAGGGTTGAAAACATAAGTTATATGCATGGCAAAAAGGTAAGCTACAGGGAGAGAGTAAAATTAAAAATTCTCTTAACTATGAATTAGAAGACTGTAATTTTTGCCCTGGTGCTGATTACAAGTGAATCTAGAGAAATTGCTTGACTTCTTGGGACCCTATTTTTTTCATCCATAAAACTAGGCAATAGCTTGCATCCAAGTGTTGCTCAGAGGTTCATATCAAATGTATGCAGGCAGACTTTAAAAGGAATAAAGTTCCATATAAATAAGTGGCATTAAAAGGAAAGAAAGAATGAAAAAGTATGAAGAGAGGGGCACCTGGGTGGCTCAGTTGGTTAAGCGACTGCCTTCGGCTCAGGTCATGATCCCGGAGACCCGTGATCGAGCCCCACATTGGGCTCCCTGCTCGGCAGGAAGCCTGCTTCTCCCTCTCTCACTCCCCCTGCTTGTGTTCCCTCTCTGGCTGTGTTTCTCTCTGTCAAATAAATAAAAATCTTTAAGAAAAAAAAAAAGAAAAAGTATGAAGAGAAATGTTAGATAAAATGGTAATAATAGCAACAATAAGCATGCATTAATTGCTTACTATTTCCAAGAGCTGTGATCAGTCATAGGTATATATTACTGTCTATATTTTATATTTTCTATGTCTATAAATGCATATATTTATATATTACATATATTTATGATATATAATATAGAAATATACACAGTTTTAGGTAATCTCCATAAGAACTTTTCAAGTAGTAATATTATTCCATTTTATGGATGGAGAAAACTGAGGTTTAAAGAGGTTTAATCAGGGGTGGCTGGGTGGCTTAGTCAGTTAGGCATCCCACTCTTGATTTCAGCTTGGGTCGTGATCCTGAGATCGAGCCCCATGTTGGGCTCCATGCTGGGCGTGAAGCCTGCATAAGGTTCTCTCCCTCTGCCTCTCCCCACTTCCTCTCTAAAAAAATAAAGAGCTTTAGCCATTTGCAACAACATGGTTGGAACTAGAGGGTATTATGCTAAGTTAAATAAGTCAATCAGAGAAAGACAGTTATCATATGATCTCTGATATGAGGAATTTGAGAGGCAGTGTGGGGGTCGTTGTGGGTAAGGAGGGAAAAAGTAAAACAAGATGGGACCAGGTAGGGAGACAAATCATAAGACTCTTAATCTCAGGAAACAAACTGAAGGTTGCTGGGGGGTGGAGGGGGGAGGGATGGGGTGGCTGGGTGATGGACACTGGGGAGGGTATGTGCTATGGTGAGTGCTGTGAATTGTGTAAGACTGATGATTCACAGACCTGTACCCCTGAAGCAAATAATATGTTATATGTTAATTTAAAAAAACCCTCTAGACTCTAAAAATGTTTCTCTCTGGAAGTATGATGTTCCCTCCTCTAAAGAAATAGTTAAAGCAAAAATAAATAAACAAACAAACAAACAAACAAATAAATAAATAAAATAAAAAGGTTTAATTAGTTGTCCAAGTTTACATACTTATAAATAGCAGGGTCTGTATTCAAACTAAGACATTTTTTACTTGCAAGTCTATATGCTTTCTCATGCTTCCCTCTAAAACGTACTATAATTATTAGATCCTATTTAATTCTATTTTTAATTTTCGGGGGAACCCCTGTACTATTTTCCACTGTAGCCACACCAGTTTGCATTCCCCTCAACAGTGTGCAAGGCTTCCTTTCTTTCCGCATCTTCACCAACACTTGTTGTTTCTTGTTTTTGATTTTAGCCATTTCTGATAGGTGTGAGGTGATAACTCATTGTGGTTTTGATTTGCATTTCCCTGACGGTGAGTGATGTTGAGCATCTTTTCATGTTTCTGTTGGCCATCTGGATGTCTTCCTTGGAAAAATGAATCTTCAGGTCCCATTCCCATTTTTAATTGGACTATTTGTTTTTTTGGTGTTAGCCTCTGTAAGTTAGTGTATTTTGGATATTAACCCCTTATCTGATGTATCATTTGCAGAGATCTTCTCCCATTCAGTAGGTTCTTTTATTCTGTTGATGGTTTCATTCACTGTGCAAAAACTTTTTAGTTTGGTATAGTCTTAATAGTTTACTTTTGCTTTTGCTCCTCTTGCCTGAGAAGACATATCTAGAAAAATGTTTCTATGGCTAATGTCAAAGAAATTACCACCTATTTTTTTCTTCTAGGACTTTTATGGTTTCAGGTCTCACATTTGGGTCTATAAGCCATTTTGAGTTTATATTTGTGTGTGCTGTGAGAGAGAGGACCAGTTTCACTCTTTTGCATGTAACTGTCCAGTTTTCCCAATACTGTTTATTGAAAAGACTGCCTTTTCCCCATTGTATATTCTTGTCTCATCTGTCATAGATGAACTAACCATATTAGTATCGGTATATTTCTGAGATCTGTATTCTCTTCCATTGATTTATGCATCATTTTTGTGCCATTACCATATAGTTTTGATTACTATAGCTTTGTAGTTTATCTTGAAATCTGCAATTGTGATACCTCCAGCTTCATTTTGTTTTTCTTTCTCAAGATTACTTTGGCTATTCAGTACACCTAAAATTAATGTAACACTGCATGTTAATTGTACTTCAGTTAATTATATAACTGAAGTATATATGTCATTATCATAGCAGTTTGGGAGAAACTAGAAGTCACAGGCAATCAGAAAGCCTACTTTCCAATTCTGGCTCTATGAAGAAACCACTTATCTATTTCACTTAATTGTTTAGTCACTTAGCTGCACCTTTCCAGGTCACTAAATTGAGAAGGTTGATCTACATAATTTCTAGGGTCTCTTTTAGCTCTTGAGTGATTGACTTGTCTCATTTTGTCTGGGATTGCCCCAGTTTCATCACTGAAACTCCCATGTCCCAGGAAATCCCTCAGTCGTGAGGTTTCTGTTAACATTCTGTGATTCCATGTTAGGGGCAAGCTCTGTGGAAGAGGTGAAAGTTGAGCTGAACCCTGCAGTATTTAAATAAGCAGAGGGGCACCTGGGTGTCTTAGTGGGTTGAACATCCAACTCTTGGTTTCAGCTCAGATGGTGATCTTGTGGGTCATGGGATCAGATTCCATGTTGGGATCCATGCTTGGAGGGGGGCTGCTTGAGGAGTCTCTCTCTCACTCTCTCTGTCTCTCTCTGTGTGTTTCCTTCCCTCCCTCCATTCACTCTGTCTAAAACAGATGGATAAATCTTTTAAAAATAAATAAATAGGCAGAAAATAAAGAATTCTTATCAAAATAGATGGAGGACCAACAACATGTCGAGATAGTGATTAGCAAGTTGCATAGACAGAAGGATGTAAGAGATGACATAGGAAACAAAAACAGCATAGGACCACATTAGGGGAAATTAAACATTGGAATTTAGACTCCATGTGAACCTCAATACAGAGTCTTTATAGATCTATGGCTTCTTTTTAAAAACGATGATAATAGCAAGTATTTGTTGAGTGCTTACTGTCCACCAGGCCCCATGATAAGCCCTTAACATGTTTTATCACTTCTAGTTCTCTCAACAGGTTTACCTAGCAGTACAATTAGTAACTCCATTTTAATGATTAAAGAGAAGTAAGGATTATAGGGTTTCAGGGAACTGCTGAAGGTGGTACAGCTAGCATGTAACAGGGCTAGGATTTGGACCCTGTCCATTTCAGGCCAAGCTCTTAACACTAACATTGTACCCTCATGTAATACCTATACTTCCCTATTATGTGTGCTCAAATAATACCTCACTCTTCCCCATATTTAATTCTAAAAGGGGGACTTAATTCTTAGCAACTTTTGTTATTCTTTGAACCAGACATGGTGTTATGGCTATTGACGGCAACATGAATTAGAGTTTTGAGTCAATGTGGGAATTGGAAATCTCATGCAGGGGGATCTACCCTCTGGAAGTCAGCACCAGCCACTACCTACCATTTGCAAATAATAGTGCCCAGTTATGCTCTCTTCAATTATTACAGCTTCTCTATATAAAACCAAATAAAAGAAGATTCACTCAGTTTAAACACTGTGTAAATGTTTAAGATATCATTTTATGTTTCTCCATCTTTAGCCCAAGAAATAAAGGATCAAAAAACCAATGCATCACCTTCTGGCTGTTGATGATAACCCACAGAATTGGGAAGATAGCCAGGTTTAGGGAATGTAATAAAGCTGTAAAATGAGATGGAGACAAATTGAATGTAATTTAATTTAAGTATTAATTTAAACCTTCATCTTCCTGGGAAAGGAACTACATATTCCATTACTGATACTTGTACTGCATCCATTTCAAAGAGGCAAAAGAATGTAGAAAAGAAGGAGGTCTTTAGGAGAATACAGTTACTTTCACAGTGGTAAGGTTAATGTATGAAGGGAGAAAAATTACAAATAAATGTGATAACCATAATGAGGCTTAAGAAATGATCATTTTAACAATGAGCGAACGGATATTTTCCCCTATGGCAACATTAGCTTAGCGAAGTTAGATATTTAAATGTAGGCTATACTTTATATTTCATGACCCTTTTAGAAAGTTAATATATATTCTTGATTTTTCTCTCTATTAAGCACTCAATTGTGGAGAGATGATAGTGTAAAGTAATTGATGGTTGGAAATCATTCTATTCTACATTTAAGTATATCTGATACTAAAGGAGAAAAAAATAGCTACACACTGAAGAAAGTCTGCAAAAACTCTATGCCCTTATGACAAGCAGTATTATACCAACTACCCTGGAAATGAAATAATGTGCTTCAGTAACTGAATACCATTCTCCCAGTTGCATTAAGTTCACATAGAAATCTTGAAGTGATGAAATTAATTTTGCTCACTTACTCTGAAGATGGTTATAATTAAAAGTATACTTTATCTTTGGAGTTAAGCCCTGGCTTTTTTTTTTTTTTTTGAATTGTCTTGGGTTTCCTCTTTTTTTTTATTGTTACTTAAATTTTTTTCAGTGTTCTAAGATTCATTGCCCATTAATCTTATTTAGAAGTTTTAATGTCTCTTAAAAGTATTAACTTGAAAAAAAGGTAGCTTCTATCTCCAAAATATGTTAGGTAAAAAATACTAAAGCCAAGAGTCTCATCCTTGAACTTCAGGGTGTATATACTTTGCAATGAGAATTTTACTATGCTTGAGCCCCACTGACTGTCTTCTCTCACTTCTCTATCTTTCAGGTAGGGAGAGATCAGCTAAGAGACCGTTAGGTACTTTTTTTGTACCCACTTGCCCTGCAAATCTTATATAGAGGGTCTGTTCTCAGAATCAAAATATTAGAGCAGGAAAAGCCCCATCTAATGGTGGCATATTACAATTTTAATTAGATTAGTAATTTAGTCATGCAAATGTAGAAATTGAGCTATTGGGAGTGTAAAGGATCTTAATGTGGTTCAGAGACCTGGAGATCTTTGATTGAGAGGGAAGAATCAAGGAGGATGTAAAATTTGTCTTCTGGAATTTGAATAGCTGTCAAGTCAGAAGAGAGAGGTAAAGAAATGTGCCGTATTCATCTTTGTATGCCAGCATCTGCCTCAGCCCCTGACAGAGCTACTCTATGATACTTACTAATTGAACTGATTTGAATTAAACTATTCCTCTGAAGCTTCAGAGAGCAAAACGTAGATCAAAAAAATAAGTCATAGAGAGGTAAACTCAAGCTAAGCAGAAGGCAAAGCTGCTCATGAATTACAGCTGTACAAAATAGACTTCTGAGAGAAACAGTGAGATACTACACCTCTTCAAGCAGAACGTGTCTGGCCATTTGTGAGTGATACTGCCCGAGCAATTCCTACAGTGCATAGGGATTGGAAGCAAATACAAATATTTCCTCTCTGCTAGTTCTAAAATGCTGTACTTATTTTATGTGTACTCTGGTTATATTTTTTAGTATAAATCAGTTGGCTTGGTTGGTAGTCATCATTGCAGGTCGTATGTATTAGTCAAAGTTAAGATTGTAATTTTCCAAGAAGTACAGTGCTACAATTTTGATCAGATTCACTGAGTCATGTATTTCTTATAATTGTCCTCATTTCTTGTAATTATTAGGTAGGTAGGTCTCCAAAACAGTGGTAGTATATGTGTCTTAAGAGAGGCAAACCTAAAGGATTCTTAACTCTAGGGAACAAACTGAGGGTTGCTGGAAGGGAAGTGGGGGGATGGGCTAAGTGGGTGATGAGCGTTAAGGAGGAGGGCATTTGTTGTGATGAGCACCGGGTTCTATGCAACTGATGAATCACTGAATTCTCTTGAAACTAATATTACACTATGTGTTAACTAAGGAATTTAAATAAGAACTTGGAGAAAAATATTTAAGATATAAAAAAAAAACTTTGAACCAAGTCTGCTTTCTGAATATTTGCCTCATGCTCAGTTTCTACCAGTGCATCAAAAGAGTAAACATGGTCTCTATGGGCTATTGCATTTTCTAAGTTTCTACCAAATTAGTATAGCCATTTCATTTCCTATTGTACTGATTTTAGCATTACTTTTTTTTGCCGCCGCTTTTCACTCTCTAGGATTCACACACTTGATGCATTACTTCGAAGACGATGAGATACAGTACACTGTATTATTTATACTCAGCAAGTATTGCATCAAAATCCATATAAATTTAATATCAAACCTTGGCTATTATTTGTTTTTGTCCAAAAGCAGATGCACCAAATAAGGAGTTCCAGGGAAACTTAATAATTGGTTGTAGTATCTCAGATACATTATTAAATTGCCTGCGGATTGAAAGAGGCCCTCAGCATGCTCCAGAAAACTCTCCTCCTTTCCCGTAGTAATAATAATTTATAATTTTATGAATGGTATGTGTAGAATGCCAAATCCAAATCACACTCAGAATGTTCACTGGGGTTCTAGTATATCCTCCTTTCTTTCCCATAATCCTATATTCTGTAGAATCTTCTAGACCCCCACCAAGGTCTCCTTTTCCTGTAAAGCCATCCCTAGTGGGTCCACTTCTCATGTATGAAGATCACACTCCAATATCTAGTCTTTCTTATGGTTCTTTTCATTTTTAAAGATTTTATTTATTTGACAGAAACACAGCTAGCGAGGGAACACAGGCAAGGGGAGTGAGAGAGGGAGAAGCAGGCCTCCGCCAAGCAGGGAGCCTGATGTGGGGCTCAATTCCAGGACCCTGGGATCATGACCTGAGCTGAAGGCAGACACTTAACGACTGAGCCACCCAGGCACCCCCAATATCTAGAGTTTTGATAGTTTTTGCACAATGAGCAATTGCTAATTATTTGGTCAAAATTAAATAAAAATTATTAATAAATAACACCTTGTACTCTAGCCAAACTACACAGAGTAGTGTGTTATTCCCTAACTGTTTCCTCTATTTCATCAGTGCATGAGAGTGGGAGGGGGTATAGAAGACTAACCTACCTGCTGAGAACTTACAAGAAAACCTTGTTGTTCTCTGTCAACATGCATTTTGGCAGGTTTTAAGAATTATTAATGAAAGAGCAACACACTTTATTTTTCCGACTGAGCATTCAAAGAATGAGAAACCATTTCCAGGCAGAGATTTGATCTAGGGACCCACTTAGACAAGTGCTGCTGCTGAATTACACAATCATTTATCTTCGTCTCATGTCTCCCAGGCTGCAGATTTTATTAGCAGAGCAGGTGTCCCTGAGATGGAGTGAAGGGAAGCCTTTTCCTTCCTTACAGGATTCTGAGTGTTTCCTATTGGTGTGTGATTTCCATCCCCAGGATTCTGCATCTCCCTGCTTGCGGTTGTCACGCACTTACCTTATATTTACCCACGGGGGTTATGGGGATTGTGGACTATAGATTATTGGCTTTTGTTGGATTCGTCCCTCTTATTTTTTTCTAATTCCTAGTGGTCTTTTTTCTTCTTTAGTGCTCTTTGCCCATCTCTATTTTCAGAGTTGATTTTGAACTCATGGTTTATTAGATTCCTCTTTTCATATGTCATTTAACATTTTTCTTTAGGCTTCACAGAATTCTTACACAAAGTTCAGTCACTATTATACTTCTTAAAAGTTGTCAGCCTTTGGACAGATAGACAAATATCCAAGAACCTATATAAATTGTTTGATTTAGTTAGTATAGAGGACTGTATTCAGTTCATGTCAATAGTCAGAACCTCAGTCCTGGGTTAGTAGAAATATCTATAAATTAAAAGTCAGTGTTTTATATGATCATTTAGCGAGCATTAGCTGGAGTGTGCCCGTGAAGGCTGGCCCCAGCTACAACTTGAGGAAAGAATCCTGAGTGTTTGACAGGGACGTACAATGATGGTTCTTTTGAAATAATAAGGTTTCCTGCGTACTTTTCCCTTCCCTCATTTCAAACAGTTGGTCAGGTTTTGTAATTCACATAAAGGATTTTTACAGAACACATAGAGACAAGATAGCTAAAGTCATTGGCTGTCCCTGGCCATGAAATGACATTTTGCCTGTCTCACAACTCATGTGAGGAGAGACAGAGATGGCTTTTGAAGAGGGGAGGGGAGGTGATAGAGAAAATTTGAGATCGGCACTGAGATGGGACAGATCAGAAGTCGAGGGTCCTGCGGAGAGCAAGGATGGACACAGAATTCAGAGGCAGCCCCCCAGGGACATGACAGCCTTAGAGGCATCGCATGTGACAGGCTCAAGTCACAAACATGACTGGGAAGCAACGGAATTGCCACCGAGGAGACTACAGAGAAGCCTTAATGAAAGCAGCCTGATGGGATGGAGCTGAGGTTAGGACTCAGCTTTAAGTGTATGTAAATCAGAGAACACATGAATATTTCTTACACATCCTTACTTACTACACACGGAGATTAATCTGGAACTGCTTGGAATCTGAATGTTGCACATATCGGCACCGTGGACTGATCATAATCTCCATCTTCCAAAAGTGGATTCCAAGACAACAGTGCTCATCTGCATCAAGGAGAAACAGCAAGGAGGATACCAACGGCATGGTATGGCGGCGTCAGCCGGGAGGTGGCACACACCACTTCCGCTTGTACCTCGTTGGCAAGAACTCCATCATATGCCCACACCTACTGGTAAAATGAGACGTTATACTCGGGAACATATTCTAGCTGTTGTGTCCAGGAAGAAAAAGACCTCAGTTTAGAGCAGAGAGCCAGCCTCTTCCAGTGTTAATCCTTGTGCTCACTAAATACCTATTTCGCTCTTCCACATGGGGAACACATTACACCGCTGCCTCAAGCAAAGATAACCCCGGGTGCAATCCAGTCACTGAATACAAATGAATATCCAGGATCTCTGGGGGATCTGCACCCTTTTCCGCCAGACCCAGAGGTTCCTTTTGTGGTTCGAGATACACGTTGGATAAGCAATGGTAAATCAGGTACAGGATAAATACCATTAAAGCTTTCGTTCAGAACAGAAAAAAATGGAAACCACCCCGCAGTCACTGATCTACAGATATTATCAAATCCTGCTGGGATCCAAGATGTTTCTTGTCTCTATAAAAAGGAGTGAGAAATTGCTGATATTTGGAGAGTAGCTAGAGTGCAGAATCTCCCTATTTTTGACTTTTTCAAACTCTCAGAGTTGTCTTGCTGGCATGTGAGATCAGGACACTATTTGGCAGCAATTTTCCAGGGATTTGGTAAGATCGCAGATGATGCCAGACTTGAACTATATGGTTTCCAGTCTTGCTGAAGATTCCCGTGTTTGACTCGGCAAAGGAGTAACAGGGAGGGGCATTAGGACCACAGGTAGATGAGAGATCACCGTTAGACCCAGCACTGGGGGCCGACACTGGGAGAGGGAAAGTCTGAAGAATGATGAGTGTTGAATATCTCATTGGCCGTCTGGGTTTACTCTTGCCGTCAGTTTTGATTCGATTTAAAGAAATAAACAACTGGATATTTCTTTAACAACTAAATTTTAGGCTGAGGTTCATACCTGTTACATGGGAAGGACTGTCCTCCAACCACAAAGATTTGGAAAGGCATGTTAAAGAGACACTTACCCCAGGACTGCAGAACATAATGGGTATCATAATGATGTTGTTAAATATGCCCAATTTTGAGGAAATATGATAGGCAACGAAATTTTAGGTAAGAGGAGGGTGGATGTTGGTACCATCAATGTAATACTGTCTAGGAAAACAAAAGCGCAGATTTCTTTTTAAAAGTCTATGAAACAGAGATAATAAATAATACCCACCTTTCAGGGCTAAATTTGATGAAGTTTGTTGAGAACCTTGCACATTATACTAGTAGCTATTATTGTTTAATCAGCTAACTTTGGATGGCAGTCAAATTACCAGCCGATTACCAGCTAAGAAAATAAACCACATGATGCAGTTATAAACCAGAGTAAAGTACAATAAAGCAAGCTTCGGTTGAGTTCAGATCTGCCTTAAGGATCAGTTACTAGTCTACGGTGGAGTCATGTCAACCACACACGTGACTTTCGAGAAGTCCACTTACCAAATTTCAGTGCGTACAAATTCTGGCCATGTTACCCCTGGGAGTTAGCATGAGATGGAACAGGTGTATGTTTCTCACAGCCTACGTCCCAGTAGCTCTGACAGTGGGAGCTTCTCACCTCAGTGGATCTGGTTCTTTGTTTTATGAAAGCCATTTTTCCTTTTTTTTTTTGCCAAACATAAGCCTGAAGCATGAGAAAACCGTTTAATCTGGTGCTCACCTATGAAAAAGCAATCTATTTTAATACTGTAGGACATACTAGTGTCACACTTAGTCACAGGCAACGCCGTGATGATCTCCAAAAGGGGGCCTTCCCTCAGGAATCTTTAAGGGGAACATTCAGTACAGTTGATTTTCACTTTATGGCCTTATGCTCTGATGCCACTATATCCTCAACATGGCTTTTTATTGTGTTGTTGTTGTTGTTTTTGTTTTTACATTTTTTGAAACAGCAAAGAAACTTCAGTCCGAAAGCACTTTAGCCCTTGGTTAGAAAAGCACACTGGCATTGAAACTTCTGCATGACAAAGTACATTAATAAGGGAATCAGTCCAAAACTGTTGGCTTATATTTTTTATTGCCTATAAATGTTTCAAAAGAAATTATCTTTTCACAGTACTACAAATTCTCCAACTAATAGTATAAATTTTACATGGAAAAATATTGTCCCGGCTTTCCATTCAGACAGTGTATGGCTGACTAGATCCCCAACCACACCAGTGTTTATTACTGCAAGCAATCTTCTGAAGAGAGAGAGAGAGAGAGAGAGAAATAATTCATGTTTTCTTAGTTTGTTGATGCCTGAGGTTTAGAACCATTCCAAAGTACTGTTTGTCATCTCTCTTTGAAGTGCCCAAGATATTTTCAAAGTCTACACATAATTTTCTGTGAAGTGCACCAAAGCACACAGATCCCGTTACATACTTAACATTGTATACTAGGCTCTTATTCTTGTTACTTTGTCGGGAAAACCATGGACCAGGTAATAAAGGCCTAATACCCTTGAGATACCAGTAATCTTTATATCTACCACAGCTTAGTTTTCTGAATTATACCATTAGATAATGAAGGTTCTTTGGTTTTAAGCAGCCACAATAATCTCATTTCGCTGAAGTTAATCAGAGTTTATATGGAACACTATCAGGGGCTAGATTTTTAAATGGGCAAGGACCAAGGCTGTCTGTCTTTCAAGCTGCCAAGCAGGAATCAGCCCCTGGGACAATCAGAACATCCCTTGCTCAATCCCCGACCCCAGGGAGGAATGAAATTCGAGCCATTGCTAATCTTTATTTCTTTGGCCAAGATTTTACACTGATTTGGATTGGGTCACTTGCCCAGCCCCTAGCTAGGGTAGGACAGAGCCTGTGTTCACAGGCCTCAGACTGCATTCACTGAAGTAGTAGTTCTCGAGTGCTTGGAGGGAAAGTAAATGGATGCTGGCCTGCCACACCCAACACATTTCTGCTGCAACTATAGAATTTTTTTTTTCCACAGAAGGAATTGTACTAAATTGTCATTTACTTAATTCCTCCTCCCTGTCAATATCTTAACAGGCTGAAAGTTTCCTTCTGTTCTCCATTAGGTAATTTAACTCTCACCTGATGTAAATCCTCATACTTGGAGAAAAGAAAATGATAGAGAGTTCATCCAGGAGGTTCAATGGGAAGCAGAGAGGAGCTACTGCAGAGGCCCCTGGAGAGGAGGAAAACCACCCCCACCTTGCTCAGACATCATCTTGAACTTGAGGAAGGACATCAGGAACCTCTGTGTGCCATGGCACAGTTTTGCAGCCTGTGAGGCAGCCCTCCCTGTCTCAAAGGCAAGGAAAGCTTCCCCACGCCCATCTAACTTTGAGCTGTGGAGCTCAGAAAAGACTTGTGAAGAGATTTCCACTGAGGTGCCCAGCAGCTGCCGCCATTCCGAAGGTTATCCAGTCTACATGGCTCGCACTGAGGTGTGTGTCCATCGCACATTTGCCAGTTCAGCGTTAATGAAGGGCATCTCCCGGCACAAAAAAATGGGTGCGAGAGAGTTATCTAAATAATTTCAAACAAAGAGTCAAACTCTTATTTATACAACTTCGGAATTATTCCACTTCTTGCTTTACTTTGCCTTGAGCAAGAGTAAAAGTATTGATTAAAAACTGGAGGCACACCACAAAGGGAAGAAAAATGGAAGTATAAAGGAAAGGGTTGATCTCTATCCCAACCGCAGTCAAAATGCAGTAGCTGTGGGTTGGTGTTCAGGGGTGAGGCATTAATAGTGGAATACTTCAGGGTCCCCCCTCTGCTTCTTCAGGGCACGGCAGGCTGCACGTTGTAGACATGCGGTGGTCCGTGTATGACTTGGATTCAGCTGAATGCTGAAGTGACTTGCTTTAATTACTTGCTCAATGAAAACCCTTGCCTGAACGTGCACAACCCCAACAATTTCGGGGGAGAAAAGAGCTGGTGTATCTGGCTTTCTTAAAATGGAAAGTCATTTTACTAGTTGTTCAAATGTGTTTATGTCTTTGGTCTCACTAATGGAAGTTTTCTGGGCAAGTCTTCACGTGAACTGTCCGCAGCTCAGTCCATAGGGCTGTCTTAGACACACATCCTTCTATCACACATTTGACTTATGCCTAGACACCCCCCCCAAAAAGAGAAGTATAGGAGTACTCTCCTGGAGAGCCAGGCTCAAGTTTCTTTTGTATCTTTTCCTTTCTTTGGCATTCACATCTTGATAAAGTTAAAGACTGAGGGTTTTCGTAATTTAACCTGCCATCAGCATGCACTGAAACCGGAGGGGAAGAACAAATGCGCAGTGGCATCAGAGCCCCAAGCCCCGTGCAGAACTCAGAGGAACTCAAGCACAGAATGCAATTGCATGCTGAAATCGAAATTATTATTATTTTTTTATTGTTACTAAATTTTTTTTCCAGTGTTCCAAGATTCATTCCCCATTCCCCACACCCAGTGCTCCACGCTTGAGGTATCCCCAGTACCCACCACCAGGCTCTCCCATCCCTCCACCCCCCTCCCTCCAAGTCCCTCAGTTTGTTTCTGTGTCCAAAGTCTCTGTTGTTTCGTTTCCCTCCCTAGATTACCCTAGTTCCCATTTACTTTCCTTCTCCCACTGTCCTCCAGTTTACCCCTCATGCACCGCAAGTAAGTGAAACCATGCGATACTTGGCTTTCTCTTCTTGGCTTATTTCACTCAGCATAATCTCTTCCAGTCCAGTCCATGTTGCTACAAAAGTTGGATATTCGTCCTTTCTGATGGAGGCATAGTATTCCATTGTATATATGTACCACATCTTCTTTATCCATTCATCTGTTGATGGGCACCTTGGCTATTTCCACAGTTTGGTGATTGTGGCCATTGCTGCGATGAACATTGGGGTACATATGGCCCTTCTTTTCACTACATCCGTATCTTTGGGGTAAATGCCCAGTAGTGCAATTGCAGGGTCATAGAGTAGCTCTATCTTTAATTTTTTAAGGAATCTCCACACTGTTTTCCAAAGCGGCTGCACCAGTTTACATTCCCACCAACAGTGTAAGAGGGTTCCCCTTTCTCCGCAGCCTCTCCAACACTTGTTGTTTTCTGTCTTGTTAATTTTGGCC
>PITA01026455.1:0-22300 GCA_004023965.1 Spilogale gracilis
GGGTCTCCGGGATCATGACCTGAGCCGAAGGCAGTCGCTTAACCAACTGAGCCACCCAGGCGCCCCCCAACTCCTAAGTTTCTAGTGAAAGCACCTGTGTATGGAACTGCACCTAATACCATATATTCTCTCATGACCCCCAAATCCCACAGAAAAACAGACTTATGACTGAGATTCTCTTCATCTAGATCTGCGATGGTCCTATAAATGAGATACAGCGGAACAAAGTCCACCTCAACCTTTTGCGCAACTTAAGACTCTTGCTTTACCTTCGGAAACACTATGTTTCTGGTTCACTGACACGCACCTCGTAGAGTCCCTGTCTTCAGGATTGTTCCCATATCTTAATATTATGTAGGAAGAGCAGAAAGCTGTCTCTCTTTTGCCACTTTCCAAAATGTCCATTTATCTACATGTTAGTGTCTCAAAGGACAATGCCCATTTTCACACAGCCATTATTCTGTTCCGGAAACTGAGGTGTAACACTATTTATATTTTTCCATAGTTAGGAAAACTATTTTCAGTTTTATTCATTTTTTTCTCCCAGTGAGTTTTTGCAAAAAAAATAAGATGCTCACTATAAAGCATTCAAAGCAGTTCAGAAAAGCACAAAGAAATGTAAATATCATCGAAAATCCTAATAACCAGTTTCAACATTAGGCGAATTCCGGACATACACATATACAGATAAAAGGCTACGTACAAGATTACCCCCCGAGACCAGAATCATTTAAACAAAAATGAGGTCTTATTACAGTTTTATTTTAATTTAAAAATAGTAAATAAAATGCTGTTGGATAGTGACAGGAAAAAAAAGAAAATGGAATAAAGCAAAAAAAAAAATTCATGAACACAGGATATTTCTCCAACATATTTATCCCCAAAAGATCATCTAAAGAGTAAAGATTAACTTAACCCAATTTTCAGTAATTGAGTTTCCAAAGACATTTCTTTTCTTTTTTTTTTTTTCAAATGAAGGGACCACATTCTTTTTTTTTTTTTTTTAAGATTTTATTTATTTATTTGACAGACAGAGAGATCACAAGTAGGGAGAGAGGAAGGGGGGGGGAGTAGGCTCCCTGCTGAGCAGAGAGCCCGATGTGGGCCTTGATCCCAGGACTTGCCTCTTTGTTATCTCCTTGTATTTAACCTTGCCTCTCCTAATCCATCCTCCCCAACAGCCAGAATGACCTTTTCATGAGACAATCAGATCTCCTAACTCTATCCTTTAAAACCCTCAGAATGTCGTGGATCCAGACTTCCTGTCATGGCCTGTGTTATGGCTGAATGTTTGTGTCCCTCCCAGCGTCCCAAAGGGTTTGGAGCCCTAACCCCCAATGTGGTGGTATGTGGAGATGGGCCTTTGGGAGGGAATTAGGGTTAGATTAGGTCATGAGAGTAGGACCCTCATCATGAGATCTGTGGTCTTCTAAGAGGAAGAGAGAGCTCTCTCCAAGCTCCTGGGAAAGACCATGTGAGGACACCTGGAGAAGGCAGCTGCCTAAAAGCCAGGAGGAGGGCCCCCACCAAGAACCAAATCTGTCAGCACCTCGATCTTGGACTTGGTAGTCCCCAGAACTGTGAGAAATAAATGTCTGTTGTTCAAACCACCCAGTCTCTGGCATTTTGTTACAGAGCACAAGCTGGCTAAGAGAGCCTCCAAGTTGAATCGAACCTGCTGCCCCCTCCAAACTCAGCTCATCTTGCTCTCTCCCAAGCTCACACTCTGGAGTTACTGGCCTTTCTCTGTTGCTCTTGAGACCCTGCCAAGCGCACTTCTGCCCGAGAGCCTTTGTTTGAGCTTCTCTGCCTGGATCACAAAGCCAGCTTCTGCTTAGATTTTTCGTTCTATCTAAAGAGGGAAACATCCCTAGAGGTGGCAACCAGAAAGGGATGCCCTCAGGAGAGAGTCAAATTTAAGTTAAAGCAAGGACAGAGAATCCAGCTGAGTGTTTTGTTCATGGTGAAGTGGAGAGCAGAGTGCAGGGGTATGAAAAGGTGGGCGTGGTGTGGTGGGGCTAAGGGAAGCCTAGAGAGGAACCACCACCCAAGACAGCAAAGGTCCCCAGTATCCACGGCTCTCCCTTTTCATCTTTATTATTATTATTATTAAATTGGCAAGATATTGGCAGGGATGTTGTTATTACTACAGTGAAAAGATGAAAAGGAGTGAGTGCCAAAGTGATAAAAGCATCAGACTTTAGGGGAAGAAAATTCTCAGTTCGCAGTTAATGATGGCTCTCAATTCACCCTCTCCTCTTTCGGCCACTGGCGCAAATCCCAAACCCCAGCTTTTCCTCCCGATGTTTCCTCCCTCCTGGAAATGTTTCTGGGCATGATGGGCTGAGCAGCTACAAAACCGACAGAAGAGTTGGCTGTGTACCTCAGAGTCAGCTGCCGGCCAGCTGGGTGACGTGTCGGAGGACGCCCTGGCCTGGGGATAGAGCTGGCGGCCCTCTCTGTGCCAGGCTCACATGCAAGCTCCCACGGCACTTCCGGGGATGGTGTGAGTGCGCTCAGGCTGGCAGGCGAGGTCACGGTATACTCAGCCTGCAGGGCCGGGGTTGCGGCAGGGCTTAACCCAGCTCCAGGCCTGGAGATCCTAGAAGCACCTTTTGAAGCACAGTTTGGTTTAGACAGGCCCTTCCAGGAAGAGTGTTCCACACTGTGGAGGAGCCTCCCCTCCTGGCAGGGTGCCCTGGGGCCTCAGAGGCGGGGTTTTGTGAACTTCTGTTTACACCGCAGAGTATACAAAATCCACACTCTTTCCAGGGACAGATGCCACTCCTTAACCCTCCATTAAAAACAGTACCAACAGTACCAACGGGGGTGCCTGGCTGGCTCAGCGAGCGAGCGGCTCTTGATCTCGGGGTCTTGAATTCGAGCCCCCAATTGGGTATATAAACTTTAGGGCATCTGGATGGCTCAGTCATTAAGCATCTGCCTTCGGCTCAGGTCATGATCCCATGGCCCTGAGATCCAGCTCTGTGTCCAGCTCCCTGCTCAGTGGGAAGCCTGCTTCTCCCTCTCCCACTCCTCCTGCTTGTGTTCCCTCTCTCACTGTCTCTCTCTGCCAAATAAATAAAATCTTTAAAAAATAAAAAATAAATAAAACCTTAAAAAACAAAAAAAACAGAAACCCGGATAAACAAAGATGGATTGGGCGCCTGGATGGCTCAGTGGGTTAAAGCCTCTGCCTTCAGCTCAGGTCATGATCTCAGGGTCCTGGGATCGAGGCCCACGTCGGGCTCTCTGCTCGGCAGGAAGCCTGCTTCTCCCTCTCTCACTCCCCCTGCTTGTGTTCCCTCTCTGGCTGTGTTTCTCTCTGTCAAATAAATAAAATCTTTAAAAAAACAAACAAACAAACAAAGATGGATTGAACGCATGATCTTTCAAAAATAATTTTAATTAATTTCATGTACGTCCTCACAGTGCCCCCCCATCTGTATTTGGTGTATTTGTTAGGACTGCGTGTTTACCGATGAGGAAACTCTGCTTCAGCTACTGCCTGAGGTCCCTTCCAGTAGAAAGCGGAAGAGACTCCTGACACAGGTCTGTTGGATGGAAGCACCCCCTCCCCAGTGCTCCCTGGCCCCGTGTTCATGGCCTCTACAGCGGAGAGACAACCGCAGGGAGTCAGGGACAGGTGGGGTTTCGGTGAGGCTATGGCTGTCTTCTTTATGGCTCCTTTTAAGAGAACTTGGCAGGATTTTTGCTGAACTAAGTGTTGGGGAATCATGTTTGTGGAACTCTTCCCCTGCAATATTGAAAAGGTAAACATCACAGCTCGTTCCTCCTGCCATCCAAGATGCGGAAAGAAGGAGAAGGGGAAGGAGGTGGCCTGGAAGCCTTTGTCGTGAAGAAGCAGGAAGCCAAGGAGGTGCTCACTCCCCTGTTCAAGAAAAGGCCCAAGGATTTTGGCATCGGGTCGGACATCCAGCCCAAAAGGGACCTCACTGGCTTTGTCAAATGGGCCCACTGTATCCGGCTGCAGCGACAAAGGGCTGTTCTCTATGAACTTCACAGGTGCCTCCCACAGTGAACCAGTTCACCCAGGCCCTGGAGCGGCTTCAGCGGACCCACAAATACCGACCAGAGACAAGGAGAGAGAAGCAGCAGAGATTGCTGGCCAGGCTGAAGAAAGCTGCCGGCCACAGGCAGGTCCCCACTAAGAGGCCGCCTGTCCTTTGAGCTGGGGTTAATAACGGTCAGAGCCTTAGTGGAAAACAAGAAGGTTCAGCCAGTAGTGACTGTACTTGCTGCGGGCCCCACTGAGCTGGCTGTCTCCCACCTGCCCTGTGTCCTAAGATGGGGATTCCCTACTGTGATCTGAAGGGGAAGGCCAGGCTGGGTGGTCTGGCCTACAGGAAGACCTGCACCACTGCTGCCTTCACACAAGTTAACAGGAAAGACAGAGGAGCTCCGGCTAAGCCAGTGGAAGCCATCAGGACCAAAGACAGTAATAGATACAATGAGCCCTGTCATCCCTGGGGAGGCAGCATCCTGGGTCCAAAGTCAGTGGCTCGCATTGCCAAGTTGGAAAAGGCAAAGGCTAAAGAACTGGTCACCAAGCTGGGCTGGGTGTATGCTGTCGAATTTTCTGTACATAAAAGTAATAAAAACTTCTCTTTCCAAAAAAAAAAGGTAAATGCCACAGCACATCTGACTCCAGCCATGAGCTAGTTAATGAGAATCCTTGATACAAATGTAATCTGGTATCTAACTGAACTCTACAGCACCCTTTCCCTGAACAAGTACTCAAAGAAAAAGCGCTTTAATAGGTTAAAAATTGGACTGCATAAAAAGGCCTTCATCTCATAGACAAGGGAGGGAACCTGAGGTGAGAGAGGCCCAGGGGACTGTCGCAGGAGATGCAGGATCCCCAGGGAATGAGAGAGGCCTCTGGCAACATGGGAATTGCTTTAAAAAATTATCAGCAGAACCCTCTAGTCTGAAGAATTCAGCATCTGTGATCAGCACAGATTAAAGTTGTTGAAGAGTCTCCTAGATTTTCAGAGAATCCTCAGACCTGAAAGGGGCCTTAGAGAAACATCGCAAGCAGATCGTTTTCCAGGGCAGTCATAAATTAGCTCAGGCTTTGGAAACAAAGGATGCCCAGACTGGGAGAGGCACTTCCGGGAGGCACGCAACCCAAGCTGCAAAGTTGGCTCACAACATTTATGTTCCTGTGGGACTTCTGCTAAAGTTCCCATTACCTGAGCCCTCCCAGAGCCCTCCCTGAGATGCTGATTCAGAGGGCTCTGAGAAGGGGCAGGGGAATAGATGTTTTAAGCATGCAACCCGCCCCCCAGCAAGTGAGGCTCATTATCAGGGAGGTTTGGTTTCCTACCTTCCTTCCTTCTTTCCTTCTTTCCTTCTTTCCCTCCTTCCTTCCTTCCTTCCTCTCCTTTCTTTCCTTCTTTCTTTCTTTCAGATTTTATTTATCTGAAAGAAAATGAGAGAGTGAGTGAGAGAGCACAAGCAAGGGGAGCAGCAGAGGGAGAGGGAGAAGCAGCCTCCCTTATGGGCTAGATCTCTGGACCCTGGGATCATAACCCAAGCCTAAGGCAGATGCTTAACCAAATAAGCCATCCAGAAGCCCCTAGGGACATTGCTTTAATGCTCTGACATAAGACAGGAAGATTACCATTTTGAAGGCAGGTAAAACATTCAAAAGTTCAGAAAATAATTCTCTCCATTTGCAAAGTGCTTGTCTTTGGTTTGCAGAAGAAAGGATCTGGTCCCATCACTCTCTTTGTTGTATTTATTTACATATATATATATATATATATATATATATATATATACACATACACACGTATCATTTGCATTTCAATTATTTTTATATACATGATACGTTAAAGTCTTTTTTAAAAAACTGGTATGGGGGCACCTGGGTGACTCAGTTGGTTAAGCGACTACCTTCGGCTCAGGTCATGATCCTGGAGACCCAGGATCGAGACCGAAGATCCTGCTTCGGCAGGAAGCCTGCTTCTCCCTCTCTCAGTCCCTCTGCTTGTGTTCCCTCTTCAGCTGTGTTTCTCTCTGTCAAATAAATAAATAAAATCTTTTAAAAAAAAAACTGGTATAGAGAACAAAAACTGGTATAGAGATATAGAGGGCACATGGATGAAACTCCTAAGATTTGTTTCAAATAGATGATCAGGTAATACGCTGCTTGTAAAACCCTAGCAGAATTTATAAGACAGTTAGAATATAGTTAGTAACCTGTAAGATGGGTTAAGAAGAATGAATGGGGGGGAGGGGCGCCTGGGTGGCTCAGTTGGGTTAAGCAACTGCCTTCGGCTCAGGTCGTGATCCCGGAGACCCAGGATCGAGCCCCGCATGAGTCTCCCTGCTCAGCGGGGAGCCTGCTTCTCCCTTTCTCACTCCCCCTGCTTGTGTTCCCTCTCTGGCTGTGTTTCTGTCAAATAAATAAAAATAAAATATTTTTTAAAAAAGAAGTAAGAAGAATGAATGGACCATTTGTGTGTTAAAATGTAGATACAGGGTGCCTGGGTGGCTCAGTGGGTTAAAGCCTCTGCCTTCGGCTCAGGTCATGATGTCAGGGTCCTGGGATTGAGGCCCGCATCGGGCTCCCTGCTCAGCAGGGAACCTGCTTCCTCCTGTCTCTCTACCTGCCTCTCTGCCTACTTCTGATCTCTCTCTCTGAGAAATAAATAAAATAAAATCTTTAAAAAAAATGTAGATGCAAAGATTTATACAAAGGGATGGAAGCGTGGTACTTGGGGGACTCAGTTGGTTAAGCATCTGACTTCTGCTCAGGTCCTTATCTCAGGGTCCTGGGATGGAATCCCACATTGAGCTCTCCACTCAGTGCTTTTCTTCTCCCTCTACCCCTCCTCCTGCTTGTGTTCTTTCTCTCTCAATAAGTAAGATCTTTAAAAAAAGGGGAGCTGGAAGGACAAAAGAAATCTTACATAGTAATAATATTTAACAAAACACTAGTAAATTTAATATCTAATTTATAATTTATATACATAAAAATGTATTTATTTAGATATAACGTATAGTAATAATATAAAATATTTTATAACACCATTTGTATTGTTAAAAAGATTTCCCAGGTCTCCTGGGTGGCTCAATCGGTTAAGAATCTGCCTTCAACGCAAGTCATGATTCCAGGGTCCTGGAATGGAGCCCCACGTCGGGCTCTCTGCTCATTGAGGAGCCTGCTTCTCCCTCTGCCTACCACTCCCCCTGCTTGTGCTCATGTATTTTCTATCTCTCTGACAAATAAATAAATAAGTAAACATATCCCACTTAACAAATATGAATAATATACTATAACTATATAATAAACCCTGTTCGTGTTCTCTCTAGGTCGGCAGTTATATCACCCCTAAACCGAGCACCCTATTGCTGACACTCCTTATGTCCAGACCTGGCCCCTCAGAGTTACTATGGACTCAGCACACAGTAAGGGCTTAGCAAAGCCAGCTGACGGTGAAAACTTACATCTCTTACCCCTGTGCATCTGGGAGCCCCTCTGCAGTCCTGTCTGCCCAGGGGCTCCCCAGTCTGTAAGCATACTTAGGGGGATACCTGGGTCGCTCAGTGGATGAAGTGGCTGCCTTCGGCTGAGGTCATGATCCCAGGGTCCTGGGATGAGTCCCCCATCAGGCTCCTTGCTCAGTGGGGAGCCTGCTTCTCCTTCTGCCTGCTTTGCCTGCTGCTCCCCTGCTTTGCACTCTCTCTCTTTCTCTCTCTCTGACCAATAAATAAATAAATAAAATCTTAAAAAAAAAAAAAAAAAAAAACAAAGCTTATGTAGGGAGCTCACAGCAGCAGCCAAAGCTCCTCCTATTGAATTGCACAGACCCCCAGCAGTAGTGCTCACACCTTAGGGTATCAGCAGCTCCTGGAGGGCTTGTTAAAGCAGACTCCCGGCTCGCCCCCCAGAGTTTCTGCTTCAGTCAGTGTGGAATGAGGCCGGGGAGTATGCATTTCTAACAAGTTCCCAGCCAGGCCATAGTTTCCAGACCACACTTTTGAGAACCACCAATCTAGAAAGAGCTGGCTCAGAGCATGGCCACATAGAAGGCATATGTGGCCAATTTCCTTACCTGTGGTGAGGGGATTGTTTCCTCAGACATTTAATGCGCATCTCACACAGCCCCACCTGAGGGAAACTTAGAGGAATATAAAGGCTCATTCCGGGGGGAGCTGGGAGTCTAATTTGGAATCAGGAACTGCACTGCTGTGTGAAGAGGCCCGTACCCACCGCTTGTGTGGATGGGAGCAGGTCTGAGGCAGTGACTGTGTGAGGGGGGTCTCCTGGGGAAAGCGATATTTGAGCAGTAACCTGAGGATAGAAAGCTGTTGGCCACATGGGCAAAGTGGGAAAAGGACTCAGGAAACAGAGACTGTCTAGCACAGGGTTTGAGGTCCTGAACCGCGCTAGAAGAAAAGTGATGGTGTGTGGTGAGAACCCACTGGAATTCTGATATGAAGTGAGGCCTCAAGCTAGAACAGTCACGATGAGTGACTCACGACTGAGTGCTCACTACGATGTAGTTGCTACAGCGATACATGTTTTATCTTCATTGTCTCTTTTAATTCTCATACCCACCCTATGAGGTGTAGGTCTAATTATACTCCCAAAGTGTGGTGGTCTCCTAGAGCTGCAGAAAGAAGTACTTCAAACCCGCTGGCTTCAACAATGGGAATCTACTGTCTCGGTCCTGGAGGCTAAAGGCTGAATTCAAGCTACAGGCAGACTTGTTTCCTTCTGAGGGTTGTGAAGGAACGGTCTTTTCTGGGCATCTCTCCTTAACTTGTAGATGCCTCTCTTGCCTCTGTGTGTCTGTTTTTGTGTCCAAATTTCCCCGTCTTATAAAGATAACATTGTATTGGATTAGGGCCCACCCTGAAGGACCCCACTTTTACTTGACTACCCTGTCTCCAGATAAGGTCACACTCTGAGGTAAGGAGGGCAAGAACTTCAACATAAGAATACTGTGGGGGACACAATGCAACCCATAACACCATTCTGCATATGAAGCTCAGAGAGTTTGGGTAAGCTGCCCAAGTCACACTTGTCATTGGGGCAAGTCAAAAACAGTTGACTCATGGTCATAAGTTAAACCTAAAAAGTAGCAGAAATGGGGTTTGTTGAAACCCAGACCTGTCTGACCACATAGCTGTACTCTGTCACTCAGTGGTTTACTGACTTGTCATGTTTGTTTCTACCAGGTTTCTGCACGGTTCCCTGGGAACGCAGTTAGTTTCTAGTTCTTGAGTTTCTGGATAAGATAATCTTTCATTTCAGGTTTCTATCTTACTGCTTGACTGTGGGAAGTTATCAGAGTATATGAAACATTTAAAATCCATAGAAGAAAGGGTTTATCTTTTCAAGATGATGTGCTCTCTTTGCTGTTAAAATGTGAAATACCTATAAATACAGAACTTATCTGAGAATAGCTATTCTATTATTTTTTTTCTTTAATGATTTTATTTATTTATTTGACAGAGAAAGAGAGAGCACAAGCAGGGGGGAGTGGCAGGAAGAGGGAGAGGGAGAAGCAGGTTGGGAGCAGGGAGATGTGGGGCTGGATCCCAGGACTGGATCCCTGGGATTCTGACCTGAGCCACAGGCAGAAAGATGCTCAACCAACAGAGCCATCTAGGCACCTAGCTATCCTATTCTTAATATCCTTCTCAAACAGCCTAACTATCTGTAAACTTGCACTGTAAGTATATTTACTTGGAATTATTGCAGCATTCAGGGATTTGAGCACCTTAACTGCCTATCTATAAAGATTCAAAGAGTTTTGTTGGTATCCACATAATAATTCCATATTTTCCCAAGTATTTAAAATGGAAGAGCACTGCTCCAAATACTTTTTATAAAGACTTTGTTATTCTAGCAACTTTCATCATGAGAAATTGGTATACCACTTAAGTGAAAGAAAAATAAAAATAAGGAGGGTTTATTCTTACTTTTGAATGCTTTAGCTATAGTCTGACATGTTTTCCAAACAAAAATTAGAGCACGGGGTTTACTCGTGAAATCAGCAAGACAAAGTGGTGGCCATCTGGCCTATCTCTGGAAATTGGAGATGTCTGGACACTGTTAAGTATAGCACACAGATGAGTAATCCTGAAGCTAGGTTCTGAAGCAGAAATTTAATCATACTCCTGCATGTTTAAAAGAATCCAGAACCCGGGGATTAGAAGATGACTGGGTGCTTTCCAACTCAGAGCCCTATCTATCTCTTACTTTTCACAGCCAGATTTCTTAGAAGGATTCTCTGTACTTACCATCCTTTTCCTCACCACCACCTGCTCTTCTCTCTAACACTTTCTCCTCCACCTCTTCTAGCCGCTTTGAGGTCCAGGAATGGTGTCAAGGCCTAAGGAAATTTACACGGATAAGGGCTCCCCAGCTGGGAGTTCAAGCTTACTTGCCCTGTGTCCTGCCTAATTTGGGCCACTGGTAGGATGGCTATGGGGGGAACCTAGACGCAGCTCATTTTATGTTTCCCATTCGCCTGTTAAGACTGAGATAAAGAGGGGCTCCTGGGTGGCTCAGTTGGTTACACCACTGCCTTCAGCTCAGGTCATGATCCTGGAGTCCCGGGATAGAGTTCTACATTGGGCTCCCAGCTCCATGGGGAGTCTGCTTCTTCCTCTGACCT
This sequence comes from Spilogale gracilis, assembly GCA_004023965.1. Classification (NCBI taxonomy): domain Eukaryota; kingdom Metazoa; phylum Chordata; class Mammalia; order Carnivora; family Mephitidae; genus Spilogale; species Spilogale gracilis. Next base: position 10,662 of record PITA01026455.1, read on the forward strand.
TCTCCCCTCTCATGCCGTCTCTTTCTCACTCTCTCTCTCTCAATAAATAAATAAATAAATATGGAAAAAAAAAAGACTGAGATAAAGAAATTTGCAACTAATTTCTGCTTGAAAGGACTGTCATCACTGGAGCCCTAGTTTTTGGTACTTCGTCACATTTTTATCATCACAGTGGTTGGTGACAGCAATCTTCAGTTCAGCCAAATTTTGATTTGTTTGGAGGTAATCCGGTTGTATAGCAAGATTATACAAACACCCTGGACAGAATTTCCTCCACTTAATCATAATTACATTGAATTTTAAAAATTATTGATTTTAATAGTATACATAATTATTTGATCATAATTACTCTTTTTTTTTAAAGATTTTATTTATTTATTTGACAGAGAGAGAGATCACAAATAGGCAGAGAGGCAGGCAGAGAGAGACAGGAGGAAGCAGGCTCCCTGCTGAGCGGGAGAGCCTGATGCGGGCCTCAATCCCAGGACCTTGAGATCCTGACCTGAGCTGAAGGCAGAGGCTTTAACCCACTGAACCACCCAGGCGCCCAATCATAATTACTCTTAATATTTGATACTGATATTTGAAATAAATTACTGATGTTCAAAAAGTCAACTTTAGATCTTAAGTCTAGTTAACTAAAATAATTAACTCTGTCAACACACTTTGAAAGTCTTTATAGTATGTTAAACTTAAATTCATCTCTTCTGAGGGCTTTAGCTCAGCATAACAAATGTGATAAGAAGGAAAGATACTTTCCCAGACTTAGAACAAGAATCAAAATACTTTAGTAACTGGACGGTAGAACTAGATGAGACAGAGAAACCAAGCATGGCCTGGCTGGGAACCTCTTAGAAATGCATACTCAGGGCACCTGCATGGCTCAGTTGGTTAGGTGTCCAGCTCTTAGTTCAGGTAATGATCTCAGGGTTGTGAAATCGAACCCCACACCAGGCTCTGCACTGGGCGTGGAGCCTGGCTAAGGTTCTCTCTCCCTCTGGCCCACCTCAGCCCGCATGCTCTCCTTCTTCCTCTACAAGGAAAGAAGGGAGGGAGGCAGGGAGGAAGGATGGAGGAAAGAAATGTTTGCTGACCTGAAACTAAGGTGATGTGAGATGCTCTGGGGAATAGCCTCGCCACCCAAGCTCACATGCGGCTAAGACATCCCAGAAAGCCAAGCTTAAGTTTTTACACAGAAAGAGCTTTGGAGCAAGACTCTGACTTGGGCAAACAAAATCACATCAAAGGACTTGTGGTCACTAGTAGAGGGAATCAGAACCAGGGAAGCGCTTATTAGAAGGGGCTTGCTTGAGTTACAAAGAACCTTCCCTCCTACACACAATGCCCTTAGCCACACTCCACACTGCTCCTCCAGTTCATGTGACCAAATCAACAGATCCCACCCAGAAGTCTAGTTTCAGGAAAACTACTGCTGGAGTCCTGGTAAGCATCTATTTCCTTATATTTGGAAACTTTTAAGAGCTCCACAGAGAACATCTCAGCAAACAAAACCCACCCAAAGCCCTTTCAGTTCAGTAGAAACTAAGGGCATCTCCACACAAATGTCCCCATTTGGACATGTAGACTGTGAGAAAGACCTTGGTATGTGCCCAGCTCTTGCTGCACCTGAACTCCTTTAGCGTCACAGATGATGGATCTGAACTCAGAAACATAAGAGGCCCGTGCAGGCACACGGGGATTCGCTATCTGCTACCCTGGTGTGTGCCATTCACACTCGATTCAACTCAAGCTCTGACACATACCCAGAATCCACCCAGGCAAGGGTTTTAAGCTTAAACAGACAGGAATTATGAAACAAGCACATGAAAAAAATTCCAACCCCATTCCAGTGGACCACAGACTGGCCTATAATCAGGGGCTGAAGTGTAACTAAGAAAAAATACATCCCAGCATCTGTCAAAATAAAATCTAATGCTTTATAAATCTCATTTAATTCCTACTTAAAATTGAATCAGTAAATAGATAATTCTCACTCTTAGTTCTTTCACTAAAAGCTTGTACATAATTAATCTTTAGAAGCCGGTGTGACCCATGTCTTTAATATGTTCAGCAAAGTGCTTACCACTGTTACATAATTCTGCTACCTCAAAGAGATAATGGAAAAAACATTACTTACCAGGATGACCTATAACCCCAGACACTGAAATACCCTGCCAAGCATTTATGCTGAACCACGAGAGTTGGATTTGTATGCTCTAACCAAGAAGGAGCTCATTTAATTCTCACCCAACCATGGCAAAGCTGTACCTCTCAATTCAGATCATAAACACAGGTACAATGTTCCTATTCCTCAGTAAATACAACATTGCAATTAAACTTTCTCTGATATTGAACAATTTCTCTATCAGCAACATTGAAAATGGTGGCCTTCACTGCCTCCAGGATGTGAAATAATTTACATCAAACTTCAGGTGGAGGAAAGCCAGTAACCAAGTTGATGAGAGAAAAAAGCAAGTACCTGGTAAAGCAGGCTGTCCACCGGCACGCGTCTGGGCTTCGTGGAGAGCTCGTGGCAGGAGGCACCGCTCGGGTGCCAATCCCACTCACAGGGAGATGATAATAATGTGGTACTCTGCACCCTGAAAAAGACAGTGTGGTTAAAAATCCAACACGGTCGCTCCCAGCACAGTAGGATCAGGATCTTGGGAAATGCACCGAAGTTCACATACTGTGCCGTCTGGACATCTATAACATGGCTTCTAATACATACATATATATATATATATATTTTTTTTTTTTTTAAGATTTTATTCATTTATTTGACAGAGAGAAACATAGCCAGAGAGGGGAACACAAGCAGGGGGAATGAGAGAGGAAGAAGCAGGCTTCCCACCGAGCAGGGAGCCCGATGTGGGGCTCGATCCCGGATCTCCGGGATCATGACCTGAACCGAAGGCAGTCGTTTAACCAACTGAGCCACCCAAGTGCCTCGGCTTCTAATATATTTACAGAGTTGTGCAACTGTCACTAAAATCCCTTTTAGAGCATTCTTGTGACTTCAAGAAAGAAACCTTGGGGTGCCTGGGTGACTCAATCAGTTAAGCCTCCAATTCTTCATTTTGGCTCAGATCGTGATCACAGAGTCCTGGGCTGGAGCCCCACATTGGGCTCCACATCAGCTTGGAGTCTGCTGGAGATTCTCTCTCTCTCTCTCCTTCTGCCCTCCCCCCACTTGTGCATGGGCACTCGCTCACTGGCTCACTCTCTCAAATAAATGGATAAATCTTTTTTAAAAAGTAAACAACAGAGAAAACATTTTAAACTGAAAGGGAATTCATTTTTTTTCACAGGATTTATAATACTGGCTCATCTCTACTTTTATATTTGCAGACTGCCCACACTTCAAAAAGATGGCAGATACTTTTTTGACCCTTCATTCCAAGGAAATCCAATAACATCCCTTCTGCACATTTTTATTAATCCTGCATGTGCCTTTTAAACCACACAAGGAGGCAAGCTCACTTCTGGGTGAGGCCTGGGCCCTGGCAGCTTCACATAGGCAGCCCTGTCCAGTGGGAGGAAGAATGTGGCTTCTCACCAGTTCTTTGCTAGACAAAGTGATATTGTGATATCTATGCAAAACACTCCCTACACAATGAAACAGAAATAAAGGATAGTGCCGATTTTATTTATAGAGGCAGGGGACACATTTCCCTTCTCCTCCAAGGACAGCAGGAAATGTAGGCACTGGCTAAAGCAAGTACATCTGGACATCCTACAAAGCAAGCAACAGGATTAGAGCCCGACCCATGCGTGGTTTCTGTTATTACTTCCAAAGATAAATAAATGGCCAGCAAATCAAGATGGGCTTGGCTATGCTTTTGGCTTTAATATGAAATTTTTCTATAGGTATCAGCTCCAAAGGTGGTTGTTTCTTGTACTGAATCAGAATCTTTTTTTTTTTTTTTTTAAGATTTTATTTATTTATTTGACAGAGAGAAACACAGCAAGAGAGGGAAAACAAGCAGGGGGAGTGAGAGAGGGAGAAGCAGGCTTCCCGCTGAGCAGGCAGCCTGATGTGGGGCTCGATCCCGGGTATCCGGGATCATGACCTGAGCTGAAGGCAGTCGCTTAACCAACTGAGCCACCCAGGCACCCCCAGAATCTTTTTTAATTAAATCAGTTTTCCGCATGTCTAAAACATCTTGGTTTTTGGTGTGTGTTTTTTTTTAAGATTTTATTTATTTATTTGACAGAGAGAAACACAGCTAGAGAGGGAACACAAGCAGAGGGACTGAGAGAGGGAGAAGCAGGTAGGTTTCCCGCTGAGCGGGAAGCCTGATGTGGGGCTCAATCCCGGGTCTCCAGGATCATGACCTGAGCCGAAGGCAGTCGCTTAACCAACTGAGCCACCCAGGCGCCGTAAAACATCTTGGTTTTAACTTTCTTTGATAAGATTCCCAGGGTTTTTGACCTGTGCTGGAACCACCAAAAACAATCCACCATTTCTAAAATAAAGGAATATTGACTAGTGCTACTTTTAAATGTAGAAATAGCTTGAGAAAGAACTACATTATGTTCTTAGTTTTCAAGATTATTGACAGATACGTAAAACTAATGTCAGGTAACATGAAAAACTTGACAAAATTTTAAAAAGGAAAATTCATAGGTGAATCAGTATTTTTGTGTTTGAATGTGAATTCCTTTAAACATTTTTTTTTCTTTGTCTGTGGCTCAACGGACATGGAATTAAGCCCAGGCAAATCTTTGCTGAGCACCCACCAGGTGTCGGGCACTGGGGAAAACATAGACCTGCACAAGCCATCCAAACCTGCCACAGCAAACATGCAGCCCACTGGGGGGTAGCTGGTGGTGTGGGCCTGTCACGTGACTACACAAGGACAGTCCTGTTTGCGGACAGCAAGACAAAGTACTCAAAGGAGGAGGGTGTTGGCGGTCAAAGAATTCCTTGAGGTTTTGAAAACTGAATCATGACCTGACTTCCAAGTATGTTTTAAAATGCAAAATGCAGCTGCTCTCGAATACTACGCAGTATTACATGTTGCAATAATTATAATATTTCTTAAAAAGAATGAAAGGACCTAAATTCTTGGGGAAAATATCAGCTTCATTGTTTAGTCAAGCAGCCCAACAGGGATCTCTGGGCAAAAGGCTCACAGGCACATTTCCCTCCACGGAAGCACAGCCAGCCACCTGCCTTCTAACCACTGTCATCTCTAAGGACAGCAGGGAAGGGGGAGGTATTGGGACTGCACGCCCTCAGGAAGATAAGAGAAGTTTGAAGTCAGGGCGCCAGCCTGGTTTAGTCAGATGATCGTGCAACTCTTGGTCTCAGGGTTTTGAGTTCGAGCCCCACGTGGGGTGTAGAGATTACTTGGAATAACTAAAACTTTAAAAAAAAAATAGTTTGAGGTCAAGAGAAAAGCAAGTATCCTCTCATGGAAAGCATTTCTAAGGATGCTTGCTCCTCAAAGTGTGGGTCATGGACTGAACCAACAGCATCACCTGGACCATGCACTGGTCACCCCCCCTGGCTGACAGGACCCAGAAGCTTATTACAATGCAGACTCCCAGGCCCCACCATAATTACAGAACTATAATCTACACTTCATTTTTTTTTAAAGATTGTATTTATTTACCTGACAGCGAGAACCACAGCTCGAGAAGGAACATAAGCAGGGGGAGTGAGAGAGGGAGAAGTAGGCTTCTTATCAAGCAGGAAGCCTGATGCAGGGCTTGATCCCGGGACTCCGGGATCAAGCCCCACATCGGGCTCCCTGCTCGACAGGAAGCCTGCTTCTCCCTCTCTCACTCCCCCTGCTTGTGTTCCCTCTCTGGCTGTGTTTCTCTCTGTCAAATAAATAAAATCTTAAAAAAAAAAAAAAAAAGAATCACTTTGGAGTGAAGAGTTTGACTTCTGTCTGGCTTGACCTGGGCAAAGAGGAGAAGCAGAGATGGTTGTACTTCGGGTACTTAAACTTACTCATTCCAATGGCCAGAAAAGCTTATCTCTAAAAAGAAATGAATAATGTGGCAATCCATTTACACATCTGAATCATGTGGGTCTGTTTAGTGAGAACCCTTTAAGGACTAGATCCTGAGTCAGAAACCAAGAATATTCAGTTGCTCTCTGAGGGCCAAGCCATCGGTCGTGGTGACTCAAATGAGTCTCGGTTTCACACTTGTAAAAATCAAAGACCAAATCAGAATTAGGGAGTGGTAAAGATACAGGCCTCCTGTTACAATCTCCCATTCTCCGTATCAGTATGTCCCTCATCAATCACAATTTTTTTTCTGCTGAGCCCAGACTTGACCTGGATGCCCTCCCTAACTCGACACTCTTAGCTGCCCACACACAGGCTGGCTTTGCCATACCACAGGAAACCTGCTGCTATTCCTGACAAAAGGTCCTCCCAGCTCTAAACTTCTGTCATTTCTAGGACAGAAGTCCAGGCTACAGTATGCCCCATCTCCAGGGGTTACACACAAATTACAAATCACAAATCACAAATCACAATTTGATGTGATGTAATGAGCAAGGATATGATACAATGGGTATGATGAGTATGATACAAGCTTGATGAATCACAGACCTGTACCTCTGCAACCAATAATACATTACATGTTAATAAATTGAATTAAAAAATTTTAAATGTTAAAAAAAAAAAACATAAAGAATCACAATTTGGTCATTACAACATGTTTCCCATAGCCCTCACTAAAACATTAACCCACAGGGACTCTCCGAGGGTCACTATATACCCCTCGCCCTCCTGGTGCCTACATACCCTTCCTTTTCCTCTCAAGACACAGCAAAACAATGGATAACAGTGATGATGATGATGCCTCAGGATTCCATTCAAAAGGATCCCAAAGGTTTCTTCAAGAAATAGCTAATGTATTGCTAATAATAAAAACTACCTCTTACAGAGAGGAAGAAAATCGACCTAAATCAAATGTCTCAACACCAGCAGCAATGACATTTGGAGCTGGGTAACTCTTTGTTGCGGGGGAGGCGGCTGTCCTATCCATCTTAGGATGTTGGACAGCATCCCTGACTTCTACCAGTCTCATAAAAATAGCAAGTCCCTGGGCTCTAACAGCCACAATTGTGCCCAGACGTGGCCACAAGTCCCCCAGGGGGTAGAGGAGGAGGGTAAAACCCACCTTCTCCCTCCCTCCACTAAAAACTTCTGACCTAAATGATTATAGTAATTCTCTTAGGAAGATGAGATTATGGGCGACTTTCCCCCTTATTTTCTTATATTTTCTAAATCTTGTCTAATGGATGTGTATTGTTTATATGATAAAAATAAGCTAAAAAAAATAAGCTACTGACTTGGGGCAGCTGGGCGGCTCAGTCAGTTAAGCATCCGAATGTTGATTACAGCTCATGTCATGATCTCAGGGTTGTGAGATGGAGCTCCAAGTGGAGCTCCAAGCTAGGCATGGAGCCTACTTGGAATTTCCTCTCTCCTTCTCCTTCTGTCCCTCCAGTTCATGCACTCTCTCTCTATCGCTCTCTAAAATAAAGAAATAAATATTGGGGCACCTGGGTGGCTCAGTTGTTAAGCGTCTGCCTTCAGCTCAGGTCATGATCCTGGAGACCCGGGATCGAGCCCTGCATTGGGCTCCCTGCCCGGCGGGAAGCCTGCTTCTCCTTCTCACTCCCCTTGCTTGTGCTTCCTCTCTAATTGTGTTTCTCTCTGTCAAATAAATAAATAAAACCCTTTAAAAAATATTAAAAATAAAATAAAGAAATAAATATTTAAGTAAAATAAGCTAGTGGCTTTCTACTTTTTAAAAGGAAATATATGGGATGCCTGGGTGGCTTAGGTGGTTAAGCATCTGCCTTCGGCTCAGGTCATGATCCTAGGGTCCTGGATCCAGTCCTGCATGGGTCTCCTTGCTCAATGGGGAGCCTGCTTCTCCCTTTGCCTGCCACTCCCCCTGCTTGTGCTCTCTCTCTCTCTCTCCCTCTCTGACAAATAAATAAATAAATAAATAATCTTTAAAAATATATCATTAGATACACAGATGCCTCAAGTTGGTCCCTAAGTGAGTGCCAACCTGTGGTTCATTCAGTTTAAAAATTCAATTCAGGGGCACCAGGGTAGCTCAGTAAGTCAAGTGTCCAACTCTTCGTTTTGGGCAAGCATGACCTCAGGGTCATGGGATTGAACCCCACATCAGGTTCCTGCTCGGTGGGGAGTCTGCTTGAGATTCTCCTCTCCCTTTGCCCCTACCCATTGACCCCAACACTCACATGCTCTCTCTCTCTCTCAAAAAAAAAAAAAAAAATCTTTAAAAAAATGTTTAAAATAAAAATTCAGGGGGCACCTGGGTGGCTTAGTTGGTTAAGCCACTTGCCTTCGGCTCAGGCCATGATCCTGGAGTCCCCGGATCGAGTCCCACATCAGGCTCCCAGCTCCACAGGGAGTCTGCTTCTCCCTCTGACCTTCTCCCCTCTTATCCTCTCTCTCACTCTCTCTCTCTCTCTCTCAATAAATAAACAAAATATTTTAAAGATAATAATAAAATAAAAATTCAATTCAGTACCTAAAAATACTATCTGCCATATAGACACCTTAAATTAAACTTCTCTTCAATGTGTAAAAGACACAAAAGAAGGGACTTTAGACAAAAAAGCAGGGATTGCAGCCTCTAACTATTCAGAAAAAAACATCTAAACCCTTCTTCAACTTGGTAAACTAGTGGTGCATCAGAAAGAGATGTCAAGTAAAAAGTATTTAACTAAAACACTCCACATGTGCACTTTAGTCAGAAAAATGCTTGCACTGTATGAAAAAAATGAGGCACATTTACTTCATTTTTAAGAACTGCTGTATGAGGCGCCCGGGTGGTTCAGTGGGTTGGGCCTCTGCCTTCGGCTCCGGTCATGATCTCAGGGTCCTGGCATCAAGGCCCGCGTCGGACTCTCTGCTCGGCAGGGAGCCTGCTTTCTCCTCTCTCTCTGCCTCTCTGCCTATTTGTGATCTCTCTCTCTTAAAATAAAATTAAAAAATAAAATAAAATAATAAAATAATAAAATAACGTAACATAACATAAAATGAACTGCTGTATGAGGGGTGCCTGCGTGGCTCAGTCGTTAAGCGTCTGCCTTCAGCTCGGGTCATGATCCCGGGGTCCCCTGATCAAGCCCTGTATCTGGCTCCCTGCTCCACAGGAAGCCTGCTTCTCCCTCTCTCACTCCCCCCACTGCTTGTTTTCTCTCTCTAGCTGTGTTTCTCTTTATCAAATTAATAAATAAAGTCTTAAAAAAAAAAAAAAAGAACTGCTGTGCAGACCATATTAAAAAAAAAGTCAAAATCAGAAAATTAAAATATCTGAATGTAAACACACCCATTACCTCATCTTCTTGGCTGCTAGACTAGGGTTCTTCTTAGTTATTATTACCATGAATTTTATTACTAACTATTTTAATTCAGTCTGGCAAGGTCCTATGTGCCAGGAGGAAACAAGCTCTCAGTGAAGAACTCACTATCTATTACCCTTAGGACAGTGATGGCCCTTTCCTCCGCCGAGACCTCCCCCAAACACATACGAAGCATCTTCTGCCCCCCTCAGCTTACCCGGGGCGCTGCCAGAGGTTCACATGTCTTCTGCTCTCGGGAAGAAGTTCTCTTTTGTTCAGTGGGGTGATACCAACCGCAGCTTCCAAAAGAGCCATGTATTTCTTGTACCTCATCTTGTCTCTCTCAGTACAAGGTCATGTAAATTTCGCACCGATCAGATCAGCAGAAGCGAATGAAGTAATCTCTGCACCGCCCAAAGCCCCTGCGTTTTTAGCTGCTCTGTGTACCTCTAGCTTGAGCTATTAAACTCTGCAGTGTGGGGCGAGGATAGTGGCAAGGCTGAGGCCAAGCCACAAATAAATAAAAAAAAGAAAAGGCTCATTCGGATTTCCCTGCAACGTCAGTATTATATAAGGCGAAAGAATTTTGCATAAAGCACTAATGAAAATGACTTGCAGGACAACCATGGTTCCGAACACAGCAATCTTAACCGTACACTCCCCAATTAATCCGCACATAAATCTTTGAGGCTGCTAATCCTTCAAGTACTAATGGCACAGGAGGTGATTTATCTCAAGGTCTGGAAATAATTGGTCCAAAGAGCCTGCATGCCTCTGGATGAACTAAAATCAGAAACTGATTTGCTCCTTCTACAAATAGCTCTCCCCAAAAAGCTGTGCTTTGACAAATAAGGAGTTCCAGTTGTCATTTTCTAGCAAGACATTTCTAAATGCTATAAACTCCTTGCTTGAGTCAATAGCAAAGATTAATGAAGTAATTAATTAATTGAGAAACAATTCTGTTTGGGTCTTTTTTTTTAAATATCTTTTTAAATACCTCCAGAACCCAACATAGGCAAGCTCCCATAGCATAAAAATATACTGTCTGGGGCACCTGGGTGGCTCAGTTGGTTAAACGACTGCCTTCGGCTCAGGTCATGATCTGGGAGACCCGGGACCGAGTCCCGCATCGGGCTCCCTGCTTGGAGGGAAGCCTGCTTCTCCCTCTCACTCCCCCTGCTTGTGTTCCCTCTCGGGCTATGTTTCTCTCTGTCAAATAAATAAAAATCTTAAAAAAACAAAACAAAACAAAAAAAAACTGTCTGGAGATGGTCAGATTCTACCCCCTCGTTGTTATAAATGTCTCCCCTCAGTCTGAAAGACCTTTCTTGCTCTCTTTCTGTGGGCTAACGGTGGGCTGTCCATCACAGTAGCCCACCTAAAGAGTCCTGGTACACATAGGCCGGCCTTCCCTGGGATGGAAATATGACATTCAGCAAAATGCCCCTTTCCCATCAGAACTAGGAACCAGGGGAGATAGGACACCAGGACTGTTGGCGCACATGTTCCCTGCCACGTGCGAGGAGGGCTCATCACTAGCTGTTAGGAAGAACTGTACCAACAGAGATGTGATGATTTCATTTGGGCTTCTGAATCCAGCTATGTCTAGGGTCCCGGTCATCCCGGGAAATCCCACTTACACTTTTTATCCAAGTTAATAAATTGACTTTTGTGAAATTTCATTTTAGTTGTATTCCTGTCCCTCTGAAGAAGTTCTGACTTACTCACCTCCCTGACCAATTTTTTCAAGCCTTATTTTTTCTACTGAATATGCTATAGGACTTGTGCTATTCCTTGTCTAAACAGACTCAAAAGAGGTAAAACAGGAGGGAGGCATTATGGTTAATCCTGATTAACCTAGATATCCACAGTAAGTGTCCAGACTCTTCCCCATCCTCCCAAACCTTGAACTCTTCCTCTACTGATTCTCCTTCCTCAATAGCAAGTTTCTTTATCTTGGTCTTTTTTTTTTTTTTTTTTAACACGAATGACCTATATCAGTGGTCTCCAAAGTGGAGTTGTAAACACCAAAAGTCCTTGGGGTATGGAAAAAAAAATTAAACCATCTATTTCCTAATTTCTCTCATCCATTAAAAATTTAGCTTGAGTGCTTACTTTGAAATAGTCATAACATTTACTTTGAGAATTAATCTATTCTAAATTTATTTAGTTATTTATTTGACAGAGAGAAAGATCACAAGTAGGCAGAGAGGCAGGCAGAGAGAGAGAAGGAAGCAGGCTCCCTGCCCAGCAGAGAGCCCAATGCAGGCCTCGATCCCAG
>PITA01026456.1:0-22546 GCA_004023965.1 Spilogale gracilis
CCCCCCCCCCCCCCCGTCGGGCTCCCTACTCAGCGAGGAGCCTGCTTCTCCCTCTCCCTCTGTTGCTCCCCCTCCTCATTCTCTCTCTCTCTCAAATAAGATCTATAAATAAATAAATAAATAAATAAATAAATATTGAAAATAAATAGTCCAACAGAAAGTGGGCAAAGCACATGGACAGCCAATTCATGGCTGGATACAAATGGCTGAGAGGTATAGAATACATGTTTAACGTCACCACAAGAGACAATGATGATTAAGACAATAATGAGATACAATTACTTCCCAGTTGAAAAGTTTGTTTTTTAATTATAAAGCGGGCATGTAAATGAATGTCTCCTACATGGTTAGGGGGATGTAAATTAATGCAACCCTTCTAGAAAACAGTTTGGCAATATGGATAAAAAATCTTTTAAAATTTATACCCTCTGACCCAGTAATTCCACTTCAAGAAATCTATCGTAAGGAAACAATCAGAGCTGTGGACAGAAATTTATGTATAAAGATGTTCACTGTAGTATTATTTATAATAGTAAAGAATGGGAAGCAACCTATATAGCAATTACAATAATGGTTCAATAAGTTTTGACATGTCAATTTGATCAATACCAGTAAACATAAAAATTGTGTTTAAAATACTTAATAACACAGAAAAATGTGTCCTTTATAATATCAAGTAGGAAAAAGAGTGTAAGACTGTATATACCATGCTATGCAAAGAGTGGGGACAAGAAGCACATATATTTGCATAGAACAAAAAGGGGGCAAAAGTGCATCAATGTGTTGCCAAGTGGTTTCTCGGGGTGGTGAGAGGACGCGTGATATCTAGTTTTTCTTATTATTGCTGTTTCCAGAGTTCTTCACTTAGAGTGTGTTACATTTGTACTCAGAAAAATAATGTTATAAAAAACTTAAGGGGTGGTTGGGTGGCTCAGTTGGTTGAGTGTGGGACCCTCGATTTCGGCTCAGGTCATGATCTCAGGGTCATGAAGAGCTCCACATGGGGCCCTATGCTCAGCATGGAGTCTACTTGTCCCTCTCCCTCTACTCCTACCCCGACCCCACTCATGCACTGTCTCTAAAATGAATGGATAAATAAAAACTTTCTTTAAAAAAAACACAAATTTAAGTCTTCAATCCAATTTTTTTTTTAAATGGGCAAAGCACAGGCATGGATGAGATGTAAAAAAATAGAAAAAATAGCAAATAAATATAAAGTTCCCCAATCTCAGTAATCAAATAAATTAAAACAACAAAGAGATTTTTTTCCCTAGGTCAACTAAGCAAAAATAGAAAAAAAAAAAAAAGATGTATAATGGCCATTAATGGCAAGGAGATAAGGTAATGGGAGTCCTTCCAGGCTTGGGATACGGAGCATACTGCCATTTTGGAGGACAGTTCGGCAACCGCTATAAACATTTTAAAGGCACATTCTGTTCCGTTCAGCAGTTCCATGTCTAGGTATCGAGCACATGACATTAAAGACCTGTATTAAAGATTTTATTTATTTATTTGACAGAGACAGTGATCGAAGTAGGCAGAGAGAGAGGAGGAAGCGGTTCCCTACTGAGCAGAGAGCCCGGTGCGGGCCTTGATCCCAGGACCCTGAGATCGTGACCCGAGCCGAAGGCAGAGGCTTTAACCCACTGAGCCACCCAGGTACCCAAAAGGCCTGTAGTAGAATGCTCAGAGAAGCATTCCATTGCATTCAATACTTAAAAATTGGAAACAACCCACATGTCCATCAATGGGAAAATTTGGGTGAAACCATTTTGTGTAATATTAGGCAGAAGTTAAAAGAATAAAATGGGTCTACATACATCAAAAATCAAATGAGCGGGGAAAGCAAGCCATTGCATCGTACAACAAAACGATTACATTCACAGGGAAAAAATCCGTATGTATATAGATGGTGCTTGGAACATCCTACCTCATAGCTCTTTGAGGAGAGAGGGAGTGAGAGAGTGTGTGATGGGGATGGAGGGAGGCTGACTTATTCCTTTGACTCCACTTTTTTTCATTATTAAGAGCTTTTTTCTCATTATTAAGAGCTTCGGATTGGGCGCCTGGGTGGCTCAGTTAGTTAAGCCACTGCCTTCAGCTCAGGTCATGATCCTGGCATCCTGGAATCGAGTCCTAAATTGGGCTCCTGGCTCTGCAAGGAGTCTGCTTCTCCCTCTGACCTTCTCCCCTCTCATGCTCTCTCTCACTTACTCTCTCTCTCAAATAAATAAATAAAATATTTTTAAAAATTAAAAAAAAAAGAGTTTTGGATTAATAGCTCAAGTTGTGGAGACAGACTGCCTGTGCTTAAACTCTGGGTCCACCACCTACTGTATAACTTTGGGCAAATTGCTTAACCTCCCCAAAACCTCAGTTTCCCTCTCTGTAAAATGGGTATAATCATAGTACCCACCTCCTGAGGTTGTTGAGAAAACTAAATGAGGTTATGTAGTTAAATCCCTTAACACCATACCTGGAATGTAGGAGGTCCTCAAATGTTAACTACCATTCTTAGAACCATTATCACCAGAAACACAGCACTTAAAATACCTTCATTAAATACGTGCACCCAGATTTAAAAAAAAAAAATTCAGGGCCACAAATTTATATATACTAAAATGGGAACAAGGATCCCAAACTGGTGAGGGAGCCATGAAAAGGCAGGTTTCTGACACACAACAGGTTACAAGCTTAAGAGCTTTACCTCTAAGGTCAGTTCCAGAACCTTCCATGTGCTAGTTGGGCAAGTTCTCTGTGTCTTTACTTCTCTGCCCCTCAGTTTTCTTCATCTACAGACCAGTAGGTAATAACAGTACCTATTTTGTGAGGTTATAAGGATAAAATGAGCTTATATGGGATAATGTTCTGGGAAAAGTACCAAACACACTGTAAACATGACCTACTCAGGGTTGTTTCTGACAGTGCTGTGAGTAGCAGTGTAGTAGCTGGGGTACCCCAACTACCTGGATTACTAAATGTCTTATCTCCCCCAATTCCTCCAGACTCTACCGGGGCTGCAACACCTCATTCCCGTGAGCCCCTCACCGCTGCCTACCAGAGAGGAGGCACATGTATTTGCCAGATGGTTATCGCTGCTTTCAAAAACAGAGCAAGAGGCAGCCTGAGGGAATGGGAAAAACACAAGCTTTGGAGTAGGGTGGCCTTGAATCCTGATTCTAGCTCTCACCACCTAGACGACCTCAGGCTGGCATGTCATTGACCGAATGTCCCTGATCCTCAGGCTCCTCACAGTGAGATGGTTTAACGATATTAGACATTTCAGCTGGTCCTTGGGACAAATAAAGCAGGTAATTCATGTGACACCTCAATGATCACTAGGTGCCCATGATGGTGCTCTTTCCATGCTGCTCCCTAGGCTGGCTTAATAAAATGACGAAGGCAAACGCATGCTATGCCTGCTTGGATGTTTGGGCCATAACTAGACAGTGCCGCTTAACTATTAACAACATGCCACAACTCAGACTCAGTGCCTAACAGGAAATAGCCACTTGGAACGCAGAATTTGCACACCTGTGGAGGGGTAGGTACCTCACAGAGGTTGGGTTGTGGACAACATGGGTAGGAAGGAGTGAGGAGAATCGAAATGATAATCACGATGATATCAATAGGGTCTGTATCAAGCACAGAGTTAAGCACCTTACATGTATTAACTTCTTTATTCTTTGTAACATTCCTATAAGGTTTCATTCCCAATATAATTACCCCCAATAACCATATGGGAAAACAGAGGTCTGAAAGCAATGAAGAAGCTCTCCCCGGAACACAGAGCAGGAAGTGGCAGAGCAAGGACCTGAACTCAGCCCTATGTTTCTAGGACTCAAACCCTTAACTTCTCCCTTTGCAAAGGGATAGGGCTCCTTCATACACACACACACACACACTGGCCTCAGTGCCATCCATGGGCAAGGCTGGATAGACCTCTGGGGGGCCTCAGAGGTATTTACCATTGCTGCCTTCTTTGGTGAAGGAAAAGCAGCCATCAGACAATACATCTAAGCAGAGGAACCCCAACACCTATGCTCCTGGTTCAGCAGGAGCAGCCCTCGCATTACCTTGACACACAAAAGTATCTACACCAATAAAATAATAATAAAATAGAAACAATATCCATACCTAAACAAAACAACATTTTAATAGAAAAATATACAAAAGTAAAAATAGAGGCTCCAAAGATTGGGGGACCAGGAATCAGGCACTGAGGACCATAGACTAATAAAAGTAGAGAAGACCCTGCTGTGCTGCCCTCTTGGGGCTGGCAGATGGAGGGGCAGGGGCAGGAGGCCAGGGACGGAGAGGTCCCTTTTTGGTCTAAGCAGCAACCTTCACCCTCTCAAGACCCGGAACCACACAGGCTCAAGGAGAACCTTGGCCCTTGACATCATGGATCGCCCCTCACCCTGGCAGTGACATGCTATCTGACTGGTGCTTTTCCTTTCTTGCACGAGGGACAGGGTCACAACTCTAGACATGAGGCAGTTGGGGTCACGACAACAGAGATGAGAAACCGTGGCCATTGGGGCCCATTTATGGCTCCCCTTATTTAATGGACAGAAACTGTGCTTTGTGAATGGGCAAGGGCTCTACATGAGAACTGGATGTGTGGGAGCAAGAGGGATGATCCGAGCCACAGGACAAAGGCAGCCTGCCTGCGAGCGCATGTCCACATGGTGTGTGCCAGGGTCTGGGTTCGCATACTCACCTGAGAGCCGCAAACACAAGTCAGCCAGGCATTCCCCATGTAACCTTTTGGTTTTTTCCAGGCCCTAGATTCTGGGTTTTGGTTTCAGAGAGTGGGGAGGAGTCAAGCGGTGAAACTGAGCCCATGTCCTAGTGCGCAAGATGCAGAGAGGGAGCGCTCAGATGTATCACTGGGGATGTGTGTGGTTGGGAGACAGAGCCAGCCAGGAGAGGCCACTGCTCCTTTCCTACCTAATAAAAGCTCCTGGCATTGACAGAGGTGAATTGGGGGTGGAGAGATCTGCCTCACCATTATCTCTGCTCTCCTGGCTCCTTCTTCTCCCTCCCCTCCTTTCCCTCTCCCTCCCTCCCTCCATCCCAGCTTTGCTCCTGCCTATGAAAAATCAGCAAATAAAAAGTTACATTAACCCCACCCTGACCTCGCCGACATAATACACTGCAGGCTGATGCGCTGCCTTTGGAGGCTCACTGAGAACCTGTCACTCTCCAATGTCCCGAGCACAGCCTGGGGAGCATTTACCGGATAATTAATATATTAAATGCATGAAAAATAGTTACACAGACTTCCCCTCCCCACCCAGGGAAGGGGGGTGGGATGCAAAAAAGACAGATTCAGGCTGTATACCATCAATATAAAAGCATCCCCCGAATAGCCGTCATAAAAACTGTTCATAATTTTATAGCTTCATTCCTGTTGGAGCACCATAAAGGCAAGTCATATTTTTTACACTCAGGATGCCCCATAAAAAAAATAAAAAATAAAATAAAAAAAGAAGGGAGCAAGCGAGAAAAAACGAGAACTTGGCAGGAAGCTTTTTCACTCTCACCTGAGGGTGAGGGACAAGAAGGCGCCCCCACATTTGTCCTCCCTGACCCCCTTCTTCTACCCTTTCCTTGGCTGAGCTGTGAATTCTGATGAGTCCATCAGAGTAACTATTAATTGGATTACTTTACTATTTTTTTGGCTTTTTCCCCCTTTTTGCTGATTCTGTATTTGCCTTTTATGAGGATGGAGGCAGGAGTGGAGAAGGGGTGGCTCTCTGTGTCTAGATACTTCAAATTTTACCTTTCTTCCGAGAGGCTGGGGGATGAGAAGTAAAATAATAGGGGTCTGGTTCGATCACGTGGTCCAAGTTTCAGGTGCAGAAAGGAGCAGGGGCCATGAACAGGTCTTTTGTGGAAGATGGTAAGGGCCATATAGTAGAGAGAAAATGAGGAGGAAGAGCTGGGTACACAGTAACTGATCTTTAAAAAAAAAAAAAAAAAAAAGATTTTATTTATTTGACAGAGAAACACAGCCAGAGAGGGAACACAAGCAGGGGGAGTGAGAGAGGGAGAAGCAGGCTTCCCGCCGAGCAGGGAGCCCGATGTGGGACTCGATCCCGGGTCTCCGGGATCATGACCTGAGCTGAAGGCAGTCGCTTAACCAACTGAGCCACCCAGGCGCCCCACAGTAACTGATCTTAAGTTGGCACAGGGTGGGCCCTTCAGGGACCCTCACAGAAGTCATGTGTTCCTGAACAAGATTCTGCTAAAACTCTCCCCTAACAGTTCCTGATTGGGGGAGGGGAGCATTTGAGACCAGAGGCAGACCCAGGCTTGACATCCACCCTGTGAGTAGGGCAAGTAGAGCTTAGGAGGAGGCTCTTCCTCTCCTAGTCATTCGTGCAGTGTCCCAAGAAGACACACACCTAGGCCATCAGAGAAACCCGTCCTGCTCCTGTTGACCCCCCAAAAAAGCCTTGACCCTTTTCCCAACCCTGGAGTGGGAGAGAAAGTGGGAGAAATGTCCCCCTCCTCTTCACAGAATCAAAAGCTGGTCCAGCTGCACAGGAGGAAGATGCTGACACGCACTGCCGATGCCTCTATAAGGAGCTGTGGACGCACGGGGGAGACAGATACTCACGGAGAGACGCGCGAGGGAGGCGCCCCATCGCCTCCCACTCACCCTGGCCGCCTGCCCCTCAAGCCCAGGGTCTCTGTGGATGTAGAGACACGCAGACGCAGACAGGGCCAGCCACAAAGTCTGGTCTGGTCAGCGGGAGAGTGGAATTGTGGGGCACGCATGCAGTGTGGCCGCTGGCCATGGTGCTGAATAGGGAGAGATTGCAGGCACGGAGGAAAGGGGCCAGCCGGTTAGGCCCAGCAACCCAGTGTAACTGCCATGTTGATGGGCTTGGGTTGATTTTGCCCCACCTAAGCTGAAAGGTGTTTGTCTCCCTCTCTTCAGAGTTTCTGCAGTTGGCCTGCCTTTACTCGCCTTATCATCCCTGTCAGGGTAAGCTGTCCCAGAGTGGATTTTATGTCTCTTCAGTAAGACTGGGAGATCTGTCACTGCAGTAAAAAGACTCTTTTCGATCATACTGGCTCTCCCTGAGGCCAAGAGGTCTGTGTCCCTCAGTGGCTCCCTGAGGATGGTCTCTGGCACTCCCATCAGAGGTGTCTTCTTTGGGCTGTTACTCTCATCAGACTAAAATCTCTCCAAGACATACTTTGTTTCCACCATTAGACTGGGATTTTACCATACCAGGATTAGACATCTCTTACCAGATTTGGAGCTCCTGGAGTGAGAATTGCCTCCACCAGCAAACCCAGAGGCTGTGTCTCCTCTGTCAGACTAGAGTTTCCTCAAGGGTAGGAGCTCAGCTTTCCTGACCAGGTTAGAAACCTTCACTTTAATCAGAAGCTGGGTTTCTCTACTCCCCTAGTACCAGAAGCTAGACCTCTCTCATAAGACTGCCCCCCCCCAATAAGCACTATGATTCTTTCCTCCACTACGATTCCTTGGAAGATCTCCAAGAACAAGGGTTCTTCCAACAAAGCTGAAGTCTATCAAATCAGGGGCTGAGTCTCCCACAAGACTAGGGACCACCAGAGTAGGGACTATGACTTCTTCATTGGAGTATGGGGACCCCTTAAGGGCAGAGGTTCCTCTACTACACTGGAAACTCCCACTCATCAATCTTTCTCAGGGCAAGAGGTGTGTATCCTTTATTCACCCCTGCACCAAGGAGAGGTACTCAGTTCCTGCCTGGCTGAGCTTGACTGCACCATCTGTGAACTGGACAAAAGAAACTAACATTATCAGCCCCCTTCATGTGCCAGCCACAGCCCCAGGCTCTTCGTACCCATTATCTCATAGCCTCACCACCATCCTGCATGACAGATATTCTTATCCCCTCTCTGCACATGAGATGAGACTGACACTCCAAGTCCCTCACTCTCAGTCCTGGCCTCCCCCACCTCCTCTCCCCTCCTGCCCAACCCTGCTGATCCATTCCTATAAAAGCAGCCATGTGGACCAACTCCAGGCCATAATCTCAGGACTTGAAAGAAATCAGGGTTCAAGCAAAGAAGAAGTGGAACAGCAAGGGACATTCTTCCCTCTCCTTAAATATTCAGGACTGTGGGTAGTGCAGCGGGGTGGGGGGAATGGCATGGTGGGAAGGAGAGTCTAGGCCTGAAGGTAACCGGGAGACTCACATTCTGTCACATACACATTCCACATGTATTGGGAAATGGGGAATGAAGGAAAGGAGGGTCATTGGGGTACCCTATGTAAATCAGATTTTCTGACTCCACTTTTCTTTTTTTTTCCTCTGAACGAAAACCTAGGCCTTTGTATCTCTCATACCCAATACTATCTCAACATATTGGGGTGAGAGCAGCTATTAGCATCTCTGTATTTTACATTTTTTTTTCTGTGTGTGTATGTGTGCTTAACAAAAATAGGTCTACCTCCTCTTCTATACCAGAACTAAAAATGGGGTGGGGGTGGGGGAATAAGTATCCTCCTCCCCAAAAGGAAAAGCATCAACTAATTTGAAAAATATTTAAGAAACTCTGGGTCGTCATCCACTCGCCTCTCCCTGCTCCATAATTACACTGCAGTGCCTGATATTTTCATGGGACATTAAACCAGGAGTCAGGTGATGGGTTCCTTCCGTCTACGCCTATCCGTTAGCCGCCAGGCCCCCGCGGACCTTGACATTATTAATAGTCCTATTCATTAAGTATTACTCTTGTAGAATGAGTAGCATAATATTGGCCTGGAGATAGGAACAGGCAGAAGGAATAAGTCAAATTAATTTTCCGGAGCAAACGCCCCGGTTCTGTAAATGACATTCTGTACTGTTAGCATTTTAAATGTGGCACAAATGGCAGGAGACACAATTTGAAAGCAAAATACTAGAAGACATGGCTCAGGGTGGAATGTGGCAGCAGGAAAATCTAAGAGCGTCAGGGACCTGGGGGTGGGAGGGTCTGGCTTGTGTAGTGACGGGAAGAGGAGGATTCTTTTTTAATGGGCATTTATTTAAAATGCAGTTGGGGGAGGAAAAAGGTAGGAAGGCAGGTAGTGAGGTTTGCATGTGTGACAATGTGTGAGTGTGTAGAGGAGTGTCTGTGGAATAGAAAGGAGGAATCAATCAGTTTTCTTTTCCCCTCCCCTCTCCCAAAAGGATCGTCTAGGGTTGGAATTGAGGGCTTTCTGACACTCACTCCCCCAGTAGGATGTTTTCCACCCCTTCCAAGCCTTTCTGACTAGTTGTAGGAAAGTTTACTCATGCGTTCTTACTTAATGTGAGGTTTGATCGGTAAGAACACTCACTCACTCATCCAACTCTCCATTCATCTGCTCAAAAACACATGCCAATTCTGAGATAAATCCTGCTTTAGATTTTAGAGAGTGGACACATACAGATTAGTTAGAAAAGGCCCTATGCCCTCCAGAAGTACAGAGTACAGGGGTTGAGCCAGGAGGAGCCCAGGTAAATATGGTAAAATACAGTTTATAATAAGGGCAATAAGAGAGGGAAATATAAAATCTGTAAAGTGGTTAAGACAGATAAAAACCATTCCATTAGAGGACACTTGCTAGAGATGATGGTATTCAACCTAGGCTTTGCAGGGTATGCAGAATTTGGACATGAAATAATTCAGAAGAAAGAAACAGGATGGGAGGTATTTAAGGGCAATATGAATGAGGGACGGGGCTCTGTTGTCCAGGACAAAAGGCTTGGAAAGGGTCATTATTAGTGATGAGATTGGAAAAGCCACTCTAAGAGAGTCCTGAATATCACACATCTAAAGCTAGAGACCCTACTGGAGAAGATGGTATCTTCCGGCAGTCCATACTCCTACCTCATTCTTCCCAAGACACAAGAGCAGGTGCTTGCCAGGAGCAAGTGAAGAGCAGTGGGGACTGTAGCCCATGCCTTGTATGGTTTCTGGGCCCATACCACTGCATCCCAGTCAGTAACTAGGCAAACCAGCAGCCTGGTTGGAGATAATATTGCACCTCAGCAAAGTTAGTCTATAGGCAAGTAAAAAGATGAATGTACACAAATGTACCCTCCAACCCCGTATTACCACCAAGAAGCCAGAAGCAGAGCTTTATTTAGTACTCACTCACCCATGAGCTTTTTTGAATGTAGCAACCATCAAATGAGAGTACAAACAAGAGTACCTA
Organism: Spilogale gracilis; assembly: GCA_004023965.1. Taxonomy (NCBI): domain Eukaryota; kingdom Metazoa; phylum Chordata; class Mammalia; order Carnivora; family Mephitidae; genus Spilogale; species Spilogale gracilis. The sequence continues at coordinate 10,193 of PITA01026456.1, forward strand.
GCATCTACTTAAGTACTCTCTCTCAAGTGTTTCAAATATTCCAAGAAGACAGGCAGAGCCTTCATCCTGGAATCTGGCCAGCAACTGGGTTTCTCCATAACTACATTCCTGTCTGTCTTACCCTATTCTCATCCAAGCTTCAAAGTTTTTCTTCTTCTCTTTGGGGAAGGCAATATCTGAACTTACCTGGGACCCAGACAGGACCTGAGCCATTCAGGACCTAAGAGAGAAAAAAAAAAAAACAACCCTGAGGTATAGACCCTAGAATCCATCCTTAAGGAACTTGAATAGCATATATAAATACACAAATAACTTAATGAATTGCAGTCTATGACAGGGTCCTCAAGGGAGGTACATTTAAAATGTTAAATCAACATAGCTATCACTTACATAGAAATTATTATATACCAGACACTGTTCTAAGTACTTTAACAAGTATTAACTTATTCAATCCTTACATCAACCTTAGGAAGTCAGTACTGTTATATCCCCATTTTGTAGGTAAGAAAACCGAAGCACATAAGGATTAGCTTGCCCAAAGTTACACCAGTCATAGAGTAGGTTCAGGATTTAAATCAAAGTAGCTTGATTCCAGGGCACCTGGGTGGCTCAGTGGTTAAGCTGAATCCCAGGATCGAGCCCCACATCAGGCTCCCCGCTTAGCGGGAAGGCTGCTTCCCTCTCTCTCACTCCCCCTGCTTGTGTTCCCTCTCTAGCTGTGTTTCTCTCTGTCAAATGAATAAATAAAATCTTAGGGGAAAAAAGTAGCTTGACTCCAAAGTCCATGTTCTCCCTGCTAGTGTTTCAGCCAGGAATCACTTGGATAGCTTTTATAAAATACTGACACTTGGGGGCGCCTGGGTGGCTCAGTGGGTTACCTGGGTGGCTCAGTGGGTTAAAGCCTCTGCTTTCTCAGCTCAGGTCATGATCCCAGGGTCCTGGGATCAGGCCACATCTGGCTTTCTGCTCATCAGGGAGCCTGCTTCCTCCTCCCTCTCTGCCTGCCGCTCTGCCTATTTGTGATCTTTCTGTGAAATAAATAAATAAAATCTTAAAAAAAAAAAAAAACTGATACTTTGGCTACATCATGGCCAATTGAATCAGAATCTCTTGAGGTATAACCCCAAGACACTGGCATTTTAAAAATCTCTGCAAATGATTCTAATGCACATTCATGGTCTATAGAACCCCGGTGCATTGGAGAACTGAAGCTGCATTCTCATTGTAGCCTAATCAGAGATCTTAGAAACTGATGATCTTGGTTGGAAGGTTGTGGGGAAATGGTTTACAGGTAAAGATACCAGCCCAGTGGACCCAAGAATCCCAGAGTACTCCCAGGACCTACAAACAATGACTGGTTAGAATCAAACCACATTTCGTGGATAAGTCTCCAAGTTGGGAACCATATGAGATCTCTTGAGACAGTGGATCTGGCTCACCCCTCTTACTGCTGGCATTCTAGACCCTTGATGCCTAATATCTCCCTCCATTTTTGGAGGTGTCTCCCTCCATAAGCTCCTCCCAGAGAACCGAGATTTCCCACACTCCAGGATCCCACTGGGGCACCACATCTTTTAAGAAGTCAGTTAGGAAGGAGGACCTCTTCCACCCTAACACCAGAGGAGCCACATCTTTCCCCCACAGGATGGAATAAATACATTTAGCACCGCCTCTGCCTTTTTTTTCCCAATTTAGTATTGTTTAATATGCATTTAATCAGGCCATTCGGTATTACAGCGGCTATGTAGCGTGACTCCCCCCACGGGCACGGGGGGGAGGGCGTTATAGGCCATTAGGCTAAAGTAATATGTATGAGGAGTCACTTTTCCCCAGGGCGCAGTAACTATTTTTGCTCCCCAGTCGTCCCCATTAAATCATTAAACCTCATGACTATACTTTCTGAACTCTACCATGATCTTTAAAAAGCCAAGCATTAAAGGGCAGCTGTCACCCTCCACCGCCCAAGCCTCGGCCGCTTTATGTATTCACAGCATTAAGTCCTTTGTCAGTCTATACATCATTGGTGCAGGAGTGTGTGTAGGGGGGTGGGCAGGGGGTGGTTACTGCTCTTGAGGAGTCGACATCCAGCCCCCCAGCTCTTCCCTGGGGAGGACCCAAGGGGTCTGGTGATAGATCCCTCCCTGGAAGAAGGTGGGGGTTTTGCAAAACTGACTGGGGAGAGAGCCAAGGCAGCCAAGTCTTGGAACTGTCCTAGGTGCTGAAGACCCATCCCACAGCTGGTAAAAAACCTCTTTCTTCCACCTCTAACCAATTACATTTGGTTTTCCCAAATGGCAAGAGACACTACATAACCAAAAATTTCTTCAAAATCCCTCTTTATTCCCCTCTATAGTGGATGTGATACTGCCCAAGGAAAGTTGTGGAGTGGTGGAAAGGTCGAGGATTAGGATCTGAAAAGCTGCTAACTGACATAATTTGGATAAGTCCAAGCATCAGTATCTTTGGTGGCAAACAGTACTGACAAGGCCAAACATACAGATTTAAATCGTATTATGTTTGTTAAAGTTAGTGGACACCATAAACACTGCACATATAACAACACATTAATGGGGCACATGATAAACGCTAATTGATAGTAGTTTTGTTTTTATGATATAGTACAGTAAATATTTATTTTGTAATGTTAGTACTATTTATTATTGTTGTTGTTACTGTTGACAGGTGTTACTCAAGAGCCATTTTCCAGTAATTTCCTTCTCCCCTAGAAAACCTGCCCCCACGGGGACGCAAAAGAGAACTATCACCAATAGAAAAAGAGAACTGGTGTATTTTTATTTTTCTTCTATGAATTGAGGTGGAGAGGACCCTTGAGTCTCTTCTCCCAAGATTGAGTCCTAAACCTGTGAGGTCTTTGTCCAACCCTAACTCCAGCTCCCTCACCCCTATCTTTGCCCCTGACACACAGGTGCTTTTCTTACTCTGCATCCTCAAGCCAGCCTCACCATCAAAAAGCTGGGCAGGCAAGGGTTAAGCATCCTAGCAACCCCCAACAGGGTCCTCCTCACAGGCTGGGAAACAATGGAGCCATCAGTCTATATTTGACCTTTGCTCCCGCAGCGTTTATGACTTGTTCCTCTCCTCCACAGCCTGCTGTGATTCAGCCTTCAATCTCCCACCCCTTGCCAGAGCGGAGCTGGCCCTCCCCCAACGCCCTCCCAGCCTCAATCCTTCCCCCTTTTTCCCCTTCCTTCTTTATGTCTCCCAGATTCCTTTCAGTCTTATTCTCTATTCTCTTGTATTTTCTCCCTCCCCTTAGTCCCTCTTCATGCTCTCCAACCCAACTTCCATTTCCCTCTCTCCCTTTCTTCCTTCCTTCCTTTTTTTCTCTTTTCTTTCTTTCCTTCCTTTTCTTTCTTCCTCCTTCTCTCCTCAGTGTTCTCCTTCTCCTCTTACCACACAAATGTAGCAGTTGGCATGCTAGATTTGGATGAGGGCTTTTGGAAAATCTCAGCTTGCCCTCTCCTCCCCCTCTAACACTCTTAAACCTACAGATTCCTCTTTGCTCTTCCCCCATTCCCTGGCACCACTGTGTCTGAAAGTGGTCATGAGTTGGCACAATGGAGGTGTAGGGGATGGGGAAAATGCTGCATTCATTCATGGAAGGAGGGTCTTATAGGGTGGGGGTAATGCCACCCTGAATGGAGCAGAGATGAATGGAGGTTGTTGCCAAAGAGAAGCAACCCTGGTGTGTAGAAATAGGGAGAGAGCATAAAGTCCTGAGTATCAGAAAGAATCAAGTTCCACCTGCTAACTGAGTGACCTTGGGCAAGCTGTTTATCCTCCTTGAGCTTCTTCCTGCCCTGCAAAATGAGTTAATAATTCCTGCCTTGACCTGACTTGCAAGGTTTTTGTAAGGATCAAGAAATAGAAGAGTGTAAAACTGTGTTGTAAACTGTAGAGGGTTGTATAAATACAAGGAGGCATTGTATTATTTTTTCTTGTAATCTCATCTGGCTGCCCTGTACCTACCCCCTGCATCTCCCCCACGCCCACCACTACCAGTAGCAGAATGGAAGAAGCAATGACCTCACACATCTATACAGTACCTTCCAATTTAAAAAGTACTTTGGGGGCACCTAGGTGGCTCAGTTGGCTAAGCGACTGCCTTTGGCTCCCTGAAGGAGTTCACAGCCCACGAAGGGAACAGAAACAAGTCAAGGGCTAAGCGACTGCCTTTGGAGACCCAGGATCGAGCCCCACATCAGGCTCCCTGCTCAGCAGGAAGCCTGCTTCTCCCTCTCTTACTCTCCCTGCTTGTGTTCCCTCTCTATTTGTGTTTCTCTCTGTCAAATAAATAAAATCTTTAAAAAAAAAAAAGTACTTTGATAGCATTTTCACTTTTAAAACAGCCTTAAGGATGGAGGACTTATCATTGGCCCCATTTTATAAATGTAGGCACTAAGGCTTAAGTATTAACATTATTTTATAGCAGGTTTGAAGTGATTCATCCAAGGCCATAACATTAGTAAAGTAATAGAGCCAAGACTCAGGCCTAAGTGTTCGGCCTCCAAGTTCAGTGTTCTTTCCACCATCCACTATGGTTTCTCCCTTGCCCTCAGGTCCCTCAGGCTGGAGGACACCTGTCTCAGCAGACTGCTACCCTCCTTAGAGTATTTGTTTACATTCCCGCCTTCCTCCAGAAATGGTGAGTTCCTTGAAGATCTGGTGGGCACTTGGTAAAATTGTTTGCCAAGTGAATGGATGAATGAATAAGCACCCCCCTTCCCCATCACACAGTGTTGCCTCTGAGTGCAGGGGTACAACTGAGAAGGTGGACTACAACTTATTTCTTTACTTCACAACTTCAGATTGCTGCTGCATGGCCACAGAGAGGGCTCTGGTCTCTGGCATGAGTCTTTCTTGGAGAGGGGTCCACCCCCCACACACATACACACATTGCTCAGCCCCTGCCCCCAGCCCTGTGACAGCAGCCACTGTAATGAATGACTTTGCAGTGGGGCCCAGCAAAAGGACAGGAGGGCATGAGACAAATCATAGCTGCCAGGCGCTAATCTTCCCCTGGGAAAGTCACCTCCACCCCTCTCATCCATCACTGGGCACTGGGCTGCCACCATAACCCCCCACCACATAGACACCCAACACAACTGCCCAGGCTCTGTGAATGCATGTGAAGAGTACACAGACAGGCAGGTTGTAGCGTGCACATGGGAGCTTCTGCACACAGGCAAAAAAAAAAGTTGTTATTGCTCCCCCAAATGCCCCTGCTTCAGATCTCCCACCCCCAGAAAGAGTAAATTCTGATGATACTAAATAAATCTACTGAGCCATACGTTTGGTTAGTTGCCCAAGAAATGATGTTTGTTGGGACTCTATTTCAATAAAACAAGGTGGTGTAGAGGACACAGAGATGATAGAACAGGATCTAGCCCTGAAGGAGTTCACAGCCCATGAAGGGAACAGAAACAAGTCAAGGGACATTAGGGAGGAAAGGGACACAAGCCATATAAAGGAGAAAGTTGGAGACTCAAAGAAGGAATATCTCCCAGTTGACAATGCAGGAACAACTTCATGAAGGAGGACCTTGAAGGATGGGTGGTGTTTGTAGAGTCAGGAACAAAGTGGTCTGGGAGTAGGAAATAGGGCGAGCCAGAGTATGGAAGGTGAAGTATGCATATGAGGGCAGTAAGTTGTGTGCATGGGGGCAGGGGGGACAAGGAAAAATGAGACTGAAACTGTTTACTGAATGGCACACATTCCCTCACACCCACTCATTCCTAAAAACACACATACAAATATTCTCAACCTTATTCTCTCTTCTCCAAAGAGAGGAGCAAGTCCAGGCCCCACCATAGGTCAGTTACAGGGAGATGTATACAATCACATGCACCTCTCCTCCCAGAGAAGGAGATGTGGACCTAGATCTGCAAAGCACGTCACCACAGAGCCACTCCGTACACAACCACTTTCCTGGCCAGCACTCACTGAGCCCTGTTCCAAGGGTTTCACATGCATTATTCCCACCAGAACATAAGCCCCATGGGGCCACAAATGTCTTTCTCATGGCTGAATCACCAAAACTCAGAACAGTGCTCGGCATATATAGAAGTTGTTCAGTAAGCTTTTACTCGATAAATGATTGGTCTCATGGCCTCATTTAATAGGGTTGTGATGCTGTAAGACAGACATAAATATTCCCCCCCTCCACAGCTTACAGAAGAGAAAAGTTAGTCCTGGAGAGATTTGGTAACTTGCTCTGTGTCAGTGCAAAGTCTCTGCAAGCCAGGCTCCCCAGCCACAGTCTTGGATCCGACTTTTATATCTCTGCAGGCACGGTGATGCTTCAAGGAGGCATAATTTGAGCCTGCTCTCTCAGAATCTGCATAATCATGAACTACAGTGACAAGGTACTAATACATACATGTATACGTTTCTATAGTTATACGCACTCAGTTGGCCCACTTTAAGAAAGCCCAACACAAACAAAAACACCCAATTTCCAAAGTAGATAAATCTAGGAGGGCTCATTTGCTTTACAAAAAAGTTCTTTGTGCTACAAAAAAAAAAAAAAAAAAAAAGTTGCCATCGAAGTTCTTAAAGTACCAGAACTTGTCTGGGCACTGCAGGGCTTACCCGAAGGGGGTAGGAGGGTGGAGTGAGAGCACTGACATTTGCAGGTCACCTGCTGTGCATGAGACAATTCACTGCCCTGTGGACATTTTTATCCCCATTTTATAGATAAGGAAACGGAAGATCAGGTTCAACACTATTGAGTCCTGCTCTGTGCTAGGAGCCAATGCAGGCCCCAGGGAATCAGATACATATAGACCCATCTTTGCCATCCCCACCTGGATGGCACTTGCATTCTGATGGTGAGAGTGATAATAAACAAGTAAGCAAGGCAGTGAGCAAATCTTGGAGAGAATTTCATGTGATGATAAGCACTTTGAAGGAAACGCATAGGGTGGTGGGACAGAGATGGGGTCTCTGATGCAGACACCGAGTCTCCTCGGCTAGAAACTGGCTGACTTCCTCTTTAGCTGCTTAGGTCCAGCACAGAGAAGGAAGGAAGGGGGTATGGAAGGAAGAAAGGGAGTGAGAGAGGAGGAAGGAGGGACAGGGGAAGAGAAGCAGTCAACCTGCTCCTTCCATTGCACTCCCTTGGCAGGAATCCAAGTGGGAAGAGTAGCTAAAGAAGCGAAACGCATTAGAAGCCATTGTCCATTACAAACCCATCCGAAGTTAGCTCTGAAGCCCTGGCACCATCTCTCTGGGAAAACAGGAATATGATTTGTAAAATTTCAGCTCCACCAGCTTGGTGGGAGCACTAGAGCAAGGAGGACGGGGCTGTGGATGGACAAGAGAATGCAGGCGGAGGACATTGCACCTAGGTAAGGGATGAAGGACCAACTGTCCACACTCGGCTTCTAGCTCTGCCACTTAAGGGCATGGAGCTTCAGAGGGGCTGTCCCACCTCTCTGCATTTTAGTCCCCTTGCCTAGCAAATGGGGATGATGACTGTTCCCCGCTCCAAGGGCTGCAGGGAGGATTAATGGAATCAGTGTGCAGCACTGCCTCACTGGAGTGGTAATCAAAAGGTCTTAGCATTTAGCACAGTGGAGGTGTTGGAGGAACTCTGGGGATGCAGACAGGGAAAGGGGGCAGGGGCAAGAACAAAAAAGAACTAGAGAAAGGTAGATGCAAGAGGCACAGAGGGAGAAGAAAAAACAAGTGGGCATGTGGTTACAAAGTTTCCCTTCAACTTCCCCCAAAGCTTAATAGGTTTCTAAATGGCTTATTATCACCACCTATGAATTCTTTTAAAGGACCTAATTATAAAACACCAAACTAGCTAATTGGGTTGCCTCGACACAGGTGCAAGCGGGCTCTCTGGATGGTAGTCCTGGCAAAGCCTGTAGACCCGGATGAGTGGCGTGGGGTCCTGGGGTCACAATTGAGCCTGCAATCATAGGCCCCCTCTCACCACTGCCAGGCCTCCGGAGAAGCTCACTGCCTGACCTCTCTCACCTGCTCATGGGAGCAAAGGGCTTGCAAGACAGGGCCCAGCTTTCCTTGGGCCCCTCTGGGCTTGGGACTGGGGATGAAGCAAGCGGGTATCCCCAGAATCCAGTTTAGAAGGGGCTCCATCAAGGTGGATCGGTCAGAGAATCAAACCCTTGCCATTTTGCATTCCTCTCTGGAACACAAGTGCCCAGGGTAGGGGCCACAGAGATGCGGGAGAAAATGCACTTGTCCTTACACATTGTTGGAAGGAAGGGTAGGCTTGGGGAGTGCAAAATGGTAGAGCTGGCTGTATCCCTCCCCCACTTGCTTAGAGGGTCCCTGGGGCGAGGGAGGCCCAGGGTTCTCAGGTGCTGTGATGGCGCTACATGAAACCCGGTTTCCAGTACAGCGATTCCTAAAGTGTGTCCCCCAGGCCTGTGACAATGGCTTTACCTGGGACCCTGTTAGAAATGCAAATGATTACATGCACACACGCGCACACACACACACACACACACACACACACACACCCGGGGTGGGGCCAGCAAACCATGTGTTAATGAGCCCTCCAAGAGATTCAGGGGTACACTCCAGTTTGAGAACCACTGCTCTCCTGTATCCAGGAGGCCATAAATCAACGAGGCTGCCATTGGAGGTGCTGCTTGCTGACGGGTGTGCAGAGAGGCCTGTTTCTTAAATTAAACTAAATAATGGCCTTTCAAGAAGCAACCCCTGCGCATAATTATTTCTTTCGCAGGATGGGGCTGGTAAGAACAGGACAGCTAGTGATGACCATGGCGTGTCTCGCCCTCACTCCTCCACAACCCTCAGCGTCTTGCAGGGTCCTTCTCTTCAGGCCCCACCACTCAAGTGGGATTCTGTTTCCACGCGGGACCCTACCAGAGTTTGATTTGTGAGCTACATAGCGCTCCGGTCCCCAGGCTCTACTCTACTGTTCCTTCCTCCAAGTGTCATCCCTCTTGCTAACTCTGTTCTTGTCACCCAAGTGCTCTGCGGCCATACAGGGTTCCAGGGTCCCTCTTTCACCGGAACATTTCCCCTCTTACTAGCCTGACATATGGAATCTGTGGGTAGAATTTTACTGTGTAAGCCACATGTCCGTGCCGTGAAAGGGTGTGGAAATCCACACCCCAGGCTTTTCCAGCCCGAAGACAAATCAGAGTCCTGGGGCTCTGGACATCGGCACCTCAGGCCACCTATTAGCTGGATGACCCCAAACAGGTCCACTCACATCTCTGAGCCTCCTTCCAACAGCTCTCAGATGTGGGTGACGCCACTCTCTCTTAACGTCATGGTAAGGGTGAACAGAAAGTACACGGGAAGAACTCAGCACCTGTTGCACAGCAGGTCCTGTGGGTTCTGGATGGGCTCCCATGGGGCCAGTTCTCATTGATCTGGGGACGTCTTGGGGTTGCACACAGCCCACCCTCTTCATTCCATTAACAAATCCTGGAGTTCTTGTTCTCAGCCAAGTTCAGGGCAGTTCAACAAACCTTTCATGGGCACCTGTTGTATGCCAGATGACCAGACAGTGGCTAAAGATGCAGAGACGGGCTAGGAAAGTTCCCCGTCCCCTGCAAGCTCCAGGGCAGTGGGAGACACACATGTCTAGTGCATCCTGGAGAAGGGAGAGAAGACAAGGGAGGAGGCCCAGAGGTGCCAGATAACAGGGTGGCTCTGGAGACAGACCTAGGTTCCTGTGTTGACCTCGCCGTTAACTCACAAGGCAACCTTGTGCAAATCACTTAACCTTTCTGTATCCCCTTTCCCCCCTTTTTAAGATGAGGAGGGAAAAAAAAGAGCTTTAAAGGGGGATGCTTACAGATGTTGTGGGTAAGCACTTCTCACGTGCAGAGGCTCAGACAGTGGTGTTATTATCAAGGCAGTGGGCTTCCTTATCCTCCAGGAGCCCACCCTGCCTCTGCAGGATCAGGGTCCCAACGTTTCTGGTGGCCCCGGGCTTTGGGGTTAATCAGATGATCCGTGAATACACAAAGAAACCCCAAACAGCTTATCCTCAGCTGAGGCACAGAGGGCCCAGCCGCCTGGCGAATGCTGGCCCCAAATCCTGTGCTCCATGATTGCGCCTGAAAATCCGTTAAAATTTCACACAATTTCCCGCACAGCAGTGTGCTTCATAACGCTGGGAGCCAAGCCGGCCCAGTAATTGGGACTGGAGTGGGGCAGAGTCCAAAGCAATTAATCCAGCCTCCTTCCTTGTTTGCGCCAGGATAAGCCTGACGGGGTGGAGAGTAATTGGAAAGGAGCGGCCTCCATCCCCAACTCCAAATTAATATTTTCCTGTCCTGATTTAATTCCGCCCGGGAACAGTGACATGGAGACACGCCGTGTCAAGCGCTAAGTAATCTGCCACAAGCCACCTGAGGGGGAGGAAAAGACTTTTCCTTTTCTTTGTGGCTGGTGGGGGGCCCGAGAGGGATGGCAGTTAACAAGACAGAACCTCAGAGGTTGGAGGACCTTCCAAGGACATCTGTGGTCTGACTTCCCTCCCAGTGCAAGAAGGTCCCACAAAGGGGGGAGAAAATCAGTCACCTAAAAAGCAGACAGACTTGAGTTCAAATCCTGACTTTGCCACTTAGCTGTCTGAACACGGGCACATCATTTAACCCCATTGCACCTCAGTTTCCTCATCTGTAAAATGGGAATAATGGTACCTACCACGAGTGATTGTCATAAAGATTCGCTACAATGAATGTAAGGCACTTGGTACCTAGTAGGTGAACAGTAGCTATTTTTTCTGTTATTCCAGGGTTTCTGATAGGAAGCCAAGCACAATTCTAAGCACTGAGAATATAAAGGGAAATAAAACATGGTCCCCAGGCTTTAAGGAGCTTGTATTCTAGCCCCATATATCCAGGGTTGGTACACAGTAGGTGTCTAATGCATGCTAGCCCCTTGCCCTCTACTCCCTGAGTAGGTGATCATTCAATCTCTACTTGATCACTTTTAATCATCCTATTGCTGACCATTTGCCTATGTGTCAGCCTCCCCTTGCTCACCCAGAGCCGCCCTGCACCCCCACCCCACTGGTTCTAACTCAGGCCAGCTGGACAGAGGAGTTAGGACCCAGGAATTTGCAGATTTCCGCTGAAGATCACACTGTCTGTCCGGACTGGCTCTTTCTCAGTTCAACAGCCTTCTAGTGGAGAGGAGGGCTCCCCTCGTGACCCTCCCTCATCCCCTGCGGGCAGGTATGTTGGGCAACCTGGAAAAACTGGGGTGGGATGGAGGTCAGCTCCCCACAGGGGGTATCCTTCTCATCCCACATATCCCCCAACTCCCTGATACCCGATCTTTGTCTTGAGGTCTGCTGGGCGACATCAAACTAAGACAACCAGGTATTCCATACACCCCGAGGAGTGAGCAGTGCTGCTGTGGGACCCCTGATAGCAAAAGACAGCACCCAGGCTCGGAAGGGACAGAACATGCTGCTTCACCGCTAGACAGCTCTATCACCCTGAGAGTTTCCAGGCAGCAGAAGTCACCCAGTGCCGGGGGGTTGGGAAGCAGATTATTTATAAGCACGCTTAGCCGCCTCACTCCCACCCACCCTGGACACTCAAACACTCAAAGCTTACTAGCAGCGGGAATCCTGGAACTAGAGAAATCTGGTTATTCATGTGCCCCTTCCCACAGCAGGTGGAAAGAAAAAGTTCAGAGTAGTGAAGCAGGAAGAAGCCTCAGTGGGCTCCAAACTCCCCCGAATAAAAGCATTCAAGCCAAAGCAGGGAGTTACCAGAAAAAGCGTGTGTTTGACAAAACTGCAGGAAAACCATATGCAAATGTCAAACTGACCGAGGAGAGGAGGGGGGCAGGGACAGGAATAAACCAAACATTAAATCAAATCAGTAGGAGAATAATAGCTAAACTCCTTCTTACTTGTAGCACTCAATTCCATAGTCGATATGGTCAGGAATGAATGAATGGCTCTCAGAGCACATCTAAATTCAGTGCGTGTATCACCCCAAGGTGCACGAGAGGAACCAGCCAGGGGCAATCGTGCCCCACTACAGCACCCCTACACACACAGGGGCAAATGGGCATGGGACAGAGCCAAACTTAGACCTACCCCAAGAACAGAGCCTGGGGCACAGCCGGAGAAGCCCTGAACAAGGGCTGGGTGACATAGAGCAAGTCACATCCTCTCTGAGCCTCAGTGAATCAACATGGGGAACAGCTTGAGAGGCTGTTGGGCACACAGGGACGCAGAAGCCTGTGGTTTGCACCCACAGTGCAAACAAGGGGGTGAAGGAGCTTGAATGGGGCCAGGTGGCCTGTGTCCAATCAGGCTTTTCTTCTGCTGCCTGCATACAAAATGAGGGTTTAAAG
>PITA01026457.1:0-22563 GCA_004023965.1 Spilogale gracilis
GACCGCGAATGAGCAGGTTTTGCCAAGAAGGCTTGGAATCTGACCTAGAACCATGGGAGTGATTAGGGAGCGATTAGGAGATGATTAGGGTTCAAGACCCAGTGGGCTCTTTAACAGGAGCAGATGCAGCTGAAATAAATGAAAGCTTATTCGTAAAAATATTTTTGACGAGCTTGCAGAGATCCAATGGCATCCCAACACTTGACATGACAGAGCATGGTTCCATCTCCGGCCCAGTTCCACATCTCCGGGCGAGCGGCGTGCGCGGGGCTCTGCACGCCTTCCCTGTGGGGTGAGGAGTCCTCTGCTCAGTCGTCTGCCCAGAAGCCTCGGCCGCTGAGCCCTGACAGACGGGGGCCACGCGGACTCCAGGGAGACATCTGCGTCAGGGACAGTATTGATGATGGTGCCGGTGGCTGTAGAGTTCATCCGGCCTTCAGAGCGGGAGGTGGGGTGATGGCTCCAAAGGGGGTGGAAGAGGTGGGTCCCCCCTTTCCCCGTCTGGAATCCTGCTGCTGCGGCGGCACTGGGAGGCCGTGTTGCGTCCTGCGGTCCCAGCATGACTCGGTCCTGTCACTGGGTCCCACGACTCCGCCAGCTCCCACCGCCCTTCCCTGCCACAGCCCCGGCCCCTCAGCTGCCACTCCCTCCACCGGAAGTCGGCGTGCTCGCCCGGGCCTTGCTGTTTCCGAGCAGGTGCGAGGGACTGACCTGCGTCCCCCAAATCCTTCCAGTGAAGCTTGAAGCCCTAAGGTGACAGTATTTGAACATGAGCCTTTAAGGAGAGAATTAAGGTTCGTGAGGTCACCGGTGGCCCTCAAAGCGGCAGGGCGGTGTGCCTGTAAGAAGGCGAGGGCGGCCGCAGAGGCTCACCCAGACAGATGGCCACAGGAGGGCACGGGGAGAGGATGGCCGTCTGCACGTCAGTCGAGGAGAGCGGCCCGGGGAAGGACCAACGTGGCCGCACCCTGGGCTGGACTGTGAGGGGTCAGGGTCTGTGCGTCTGAGCGGTGGCTGCCCCAGCTGGCGGCGACCGAGGTCATCGGGCCGTGTCCAGCTTCGGGGGGCACAGCAAGCACCGTCCTCGCAGCGATCAGAGCCACTGCTCCCGAAGCCACGCTCTCCTACTCCTCGTGTAGGCGCCCTGTTCGTCCGTGTTGGCGAAGCTCCCTGTGCTTTCGGAGAAGGAGTAAGAGAAGGGTACGACTTCACCAGCGGCAGGCTGGACACACGTGGGCTGGAGCCCAGGGGCGGTGGTTTCCCTCCAGGAACAAGAGCCCCTCTCTGCGCAGGGGGAGGCTGCAGGGGGCATTGCTAGAGGGGAGTGTTCGCCGCGGCGACGGCTGCCCTCTCTGGAGGCTGCAGACATGCTCCTGCGGCAGGCCGGCCATCGGCGAGCCGCCACGCCAGGCGTCCGCGATCAACACAGGGAACCTCCTGTTTTCAGCAGCAGGAATCCCACGCGACCACTTGAAACATTAATTTGACGAGCATTTCCTGTGGCCTTAGCACCCACGTTAAGTCTGGCCCCGATGTTTGTCTTTGTGCATGTTCCCTCCACCAGTTAGTCTGACGAGACTCAAGATCCTGCCCCGTGGAAGCGCCAGCCAACGCAAGTCCCCCCGTCCCCGTCAGACGTGGGTGGGCCCGTGTGGCGCGTCCCCGTGGGCCGGGCCGCACACCGACGTCATGGCCTGCACGGGGAGGGTGCGGGGCACCGTGGCGGTCAGCCTGTGTCTCTGGGCCGTGCCTAGCCTCGGGCCTGGCGGGGCTCCCAGGGGCGGCTGGCCATCGATGCTTGTTCAAAGCAAAGGCACCACGGGCAGGTGATTCCCGTGCTGACTCCGTGGTCCCCACTGAAAGCAGGTCGGAGAGGAGCCGTGGTTAGGTGGGGCAGGAACGGGGCGTTGTCTTCATCTCCGGTGCAGTTCGAGCTTCCTCGTGTCCTGGCTGGAGGGCCTGCCGTGACGTCCAGGGCATAGACACATCCTGAGTCCTACACAGGCTCCCTGGGGTACCCGGGACCACACGTGCTTGAGCGCCCAAGACACCTGCTGATGGACGAGGAACACCGCCGACTCCGGGGGTACCACGGCTGAGGCCAGTGACCAGGGCTCTGAGAGGCTGTGAGCGGCATGGGACACCTGCGGCTCAGGGGACGTGGCTCACGTGGACACACAGGGGATGAGGGAGAAGGCCCTGCTTCTCACCCCAGGGCTCGGCTCTCAGTTGGGACCCTGCCCACCTGTGCTCTGGGGGAGCCGGCTGCTGGCGCCAGGGCCTCACCTCGTGTGTCTCCAACGCCCCAAAGGGCCCCACGGCTCTTCTGGGTTGCACCATGAAAGCTTTCCCTTTTAAACAACGCTAAGCCCTCTTAGTACTGCTTGCATTTAAAAAATCTATTTATTAATTGTTTATTGCATCGATCAGCATGAGGCCGTCAAGCCAGCCAAGGGTGAACCTGTGGGAACAGCCGCATTCAGCACAGAGAGCATGTGCACGGGTGCTGGGAGAGCCGCGGCTTCATCCTCATCGCGTCTGGGTTCTAGAGCTTCTAGCATCAGAGAGGGGACGTGGGTGCCGGGGAGCAGGCCCCGACCAGTGCGGTAGGACGTCTGCCGGCAGAGCCGCAGAGGAGAGGGACACATGCTAGTGGGGGCTGGCGGCACAGTGTGGGATTCTGTGGACGGTCACTGGCTTGTCGCCGCTGGGGCGACCGGTGCCGTGCCCCGCAGGAGCTGGGCTCTTGTGGCTACCTCCTGGCTTCTATGCTGCTCCTTCCCGAGGGGTGGAGACCGGGCCTCCAGCGACAGAGCTGAAAGCAGCAGCAGGAACCCGAGCGTGGCATTTGGGGTGCGGGGACAGTAGCACTTCCTGGTTCTGTAAATGCAGTGGACACAGGGACGCCTCAGCCCCAGGCGAGCCCAGGCGCTGACTGAACACCCGGGCCCTGGGGTGCTGGCCTCTTTCTTCCCAAGCACAGACACCCCCCTAGTGCCGCCATATTGGTTTTTGTGGGAAAACCAGAAGTGGATGCACTTTGGGGGTTGACCACAGAGAACCGCGGGACCCTGAGGTCTGAGCTCTCAGGTTCGTGCACACGCAGTCTCTACCTCCCCGTCTGGATGGGCTCCCCAGCCACTGACGGAGCCCTCACCACGGAAAACCCTTCTCCCCACGGACACCGGCCTCGTTCAGGAAGGAGGAGTGAGCGAGCTCCCAGGCTGAGCTGCGGCGGCCTGGGGTCAGCCCTGGGGCTCCGGTGCTGCACCCCCCAGGAGACCCAGCTGGTGCTCGGGCACCTACGTGTTGTTGTTTTAACGGAATAATCTGATTTTTGCTGTGTGAAGCATCAGACTTACCATCGCGAGTCACCCAGAAGGAGCAGAGCTCGGGCTTTCATTTTCGTGGCTATGCCAGCTCCCACACTTTGCACCGTTGGAAGATTTTGTGACTGATTTTTTTATATTCACATTTGTTCAAATACGTATTTTCAGTCTGCCTTTTTTGCTGATTAGGCCAACTGGCCCCCCATCCCACGCACCCTCGATCCCTTCAGCGGAAACACACTGTACGCATACACACTTTAAACCGGTGACCAGTCTTAACTCCTTTCCTTGGACGTAGATGTAATGTACACATATTTCATGTGATGTTTTCTCTGAGACCAGAGGTTCTCACCGTGAGCGAGACACAGATCTGTCAGTCACGGTCATGACGCTGCGGCAGACGCGCCATTAGACGACCCTTCGAGCAGATCCTTCCGCTGGGGCTCTGGGACGTCCCCTACTTGCCCCCTGCCCGGCGAGCTTTGCGGCCCAGCAGGTCCCAAGGCAAATGGAAGGGCTGGCTGCCCAGGGGAGCCCCGGGGTCCTGTGTGCGGGGCCGGGGGTTGTCCCTGGAGAACTGGACCTCCCGCCCTCCCAGAGGCATTGGCGGGGGGGTCTCCACTCTATTTTCAGCACCCACCTTTCTTCTGCTTAAAGGAGATAAGTATTTTCCGGTTGATGAATTAGGCTCTTAGCATAGACCTGGCAAGGATGCTGGCGAGACATTAAATGGGTCTCCCTGCACCGACCGAAGGGGCACCGTCTGAGCATTGCTGGGCTGTCTCAGCGACAAGCAGGGCACCTGTCCCGCCTGCCTGTGGGGGCCCTCGGACGAGCCGGCGTTGATACCGTCTGGGTGGTCTTTATGTTTCCTGTTTTGTGCGAAGTTCTCAGCGCGCTTATCGCACGGCGACGATATCTTGGGTTTGCTGGTGCCGGTGAGTCGGGGGTGGGGGGACCGCGCCCATGCCATGAGCCCCAGGCCACCGGCGGAGGACGAGGGAGCACCCGGCCCAAGGGTTTGAAATTCAAGGGACGGAAGATACCGGAACTCCCGCCTAGACGCAGAGGCTGAGACCCCGGCCGCAGACCCCGAGCCCTCCGTCCCACTGTGTACTCCACTATGGGGAGCGCCGCACTCCACTCGAGAAGCAATGAACGGCTTTTCTGTAAACACGCCCCAAATCCTATTGCACTATTAGAAAGTGGAAGCTAATTCCTTATCTAGGACCTAGGTAGAGCTTTCATAGCGTAGCTCTCTATGCTCTCCATTTAAGATGTGCGGTTGGGTCTGATTCTGAGCTCTGAAAGGTAACCCACGTCTGCTTGTTCCACATGTACCCGCGGTCCTGTCGGAGGCGGGGGGCAGACCGCAGCCGGAGGCCCGTGTGCGGGGTCCGAACCAGGCCGAGGGCAGGACACGCTCTCCACGTCCTCATCACGCGGCTGATTCAGGCAGAACAACCAGAAGAGCGAAACGGAGCAGATTAGAGACAGACCAACGGCTCGGGACCCCGCCGCGGGCCCGAGCGTGTCGCCCGCCCCCCCGCTCCCCGAGCTCTCTGGGGGTCCTCTTGGTGTGTGCCTCCTACAAGCGCAGTGGGGCCGCGCCTTCCTCGCAGGGCCTCGGGGTGCTTTGCAGAGCACGACCCCCCGGCCTGGGGGCTCCAAGAACCAGACAGGGAAGCACCCTGGGGACGCAGCCCCAGCCCCCACAGGGGACGAGGCGGGGGCACGGGGGCGCGTGGGCTCCCAGGGCTGGAGAGGCGCCCACAGAGAGCTGAGCGCCTGCCTTCCAGCCTGCGATCCTGCTGCGTGTGCCCCTCTCCACCGCAGGCTGTCTCAGGCCACGCACCTGCTTCGTGGGGTATCTCCCCCGGGGACCCCAGCCGCCCAATCCCCGGACGCCTGCTCGGCCCACGTGTGCGGGGTGACGGTCGGCGAGAAGGGGGGCCGGCAGCCAGGCAGAGGCTCTCGGCTTTGCCCGTTCCCACCTCACCCCTTCTCGTCTGACCTGCTCTCATTCAGCCCCGTGGCCTCGGGACGGGGGAGGGGGGTGAGTGCCCCAGAGCCCGCGGGGGCACCAGCAACACCACAGGCTTCCCAGGGCGCCCAGTACCCTGCGTCCCACGGGTCAGCATCACCCTCGAGGTCCCGGAGGGAGGGACACGCACGCTCTCCTCCTTCCCGCAGCCCCCTGGCGCTGTGCACAGGTTGCACGTGTCTGCCTTCCGCCACACGGGACAGGCTGCGGGATCGCACAGGGGGCTGGCAGGCACGTGACCACATGTGGAAGCGGCCGGCCCCTCCCTCCTGCCACCCTCCACGTGACCCCCCAGACGGCTGGGAGACCACGGTGCGCCCCCCAAATTCCTCTGTCGCGGCTCACTGTGCCCTCTTGGCCCAAGGACCCACTCTCGGGTTCTGGCTTCTTGGAAGTGCCTGGGACCCTGGCGCCCCGCAGTTGGTGGCCCAGCGGTTTTCAGTCCGATGCTAAGTGGTTCCTGCCACGCTGAGCTCCAGGACGAGGAGAAGGGCCCCTGTCTTGGAGGGCAGTTTCCTCCCTACCTGCTGAAGGTGTCTCTAGGGTCAAGAGGGAGGTGGGTGATCCTGCCCTGGGAGGCCAGCTCCCAAGTCTGAATGAGTGACCCTGCAAACGAAGGAGGGCCCTTGGCTCCCTCACCGCTGGTCCCCCCCAGGCACAGCAAGGGGGGAGGAGGGAGGGGAAGCCGCTGCGGGTCTTGGACCCTTAATTACCCCATCCACTGGCATTTATTAGGGTATGGCTTCATTTTTCTTAAATGATTTTATTTGTCAGAGGGAGAGCACACCCACAAGCGGGGGGGGGGGAGCAGAGGGAGAAGCAGACTGCCCGCTAGGCAGGGAGCCCGACATGGGACTCAATCCCAGGACTCTGAGATCATGACCTGAGCCCAAGGCAGACACTAAGCGACTGAGCCCCACAGGCGCCCCATCTGCATTTCTTTGAAAGCAGATTTGGGCAGTGAGAACTGTTGCAAGAGTCAACCCCCCTCTGGTCTGTCCCCTCCCCTCAGCTCCGCGGCCCGGCATCAGCCAGCTGCTGAGAGGCCATGTGATGTGCACTGGGGTATGGATGTCCTCAGTTTGGAAGCAGCCAGACCCCGAGTTCTGGAGTGTCTCTGAGACAATGGGACCAGACAGGATCCAACTCACGAAGATGCCATGAGCTTGTGACACAGAAAGTGGCTGCTGCCCGGGCTTGGGGAGCCTGGGGACTCGGGGCACAAGGACACCTGTTGGCCAGCTGGACAGGAGAGGGCCCACCCCACCAGTAGGATGTTCCAGGCCACGCCTTACATCTGCGTGGAAGGGGTGAGTTGACCAGAGGCTCCCCAGCAAGCTCCCTACCCGCACTGGGCAGCCCGATTCCGCGGGCGGCTGGGCCGCTGCGCCTCACTGATCACGGAGGGCGTGAAGACGGGCCGGCGTTCCGAACGCCCGTTAATGGGCTTGGCGGCTTCCGTGCAGCCACAACGCTGGGGAATTGATTTCTTTCTTGGTTACAAATTGCAGATGGAGACATCTTGACATGCGGAGGGAAGCCCTGAGATAGGGGTGCGCGGGGTGACATCCAGCGTAGAGAGGCGGCTAAATCCCTGTCTGCGTGTGCAGAGCAGGGCGAGAGTGGGTCACCGCGGGAGAGCAGGCCAGAAGGAAAAACCCGCGCGGTGAGGACCCCGCGCGCACAGCGGGGGTGGCTCTGAATGAAGGAACAGCGCATTTAAATTAAACGTCAGATACAATTTAGCCCGGGGGCCTCATGTGGCTGCGGGTGTGTGCAGCGTGGACAGCCCTCCGGAGTGGCTAACTGCGTGCCCGGCTGGGGAGGGCGTCCGCGGAGGTGAGAAGCAGGTGCCGGGCGGAGGCACGCCCCCTCCCCTCTCCCCCTACACGGCTGCCGGACGAGCCGCTGGAGCATAGCAGCCGCGTGCCCTTTGTCTCCAACATCGCCCGGGCAGAGAACAGAGAGGATGGGTTCCCGTGGGCATTCAGGACAGGGGTGAGGTCGGGGCAGGGGAGGGCGCACGCACACGGTGAGCACAGGGCCACCGGGGGCCCAAAGCCCTGCTGCTGGAACACCTGTCCACGCAGGTTTCCCATCCTGCCGTGCCATGATCGGACAACGCCGGCTCCCAGGCTGCCCGCTCCCGGGTGCCCACCCGCAGACGCCGGCGCTCCCCCCCGCCCCCACCCCGCCCAGCACTGGCTCAGGGATTTTCCACAGCCACTGCCTGCTTCCCCGCACACACACCAGAGCGCCGGGGCTGGTGTCAGGCCGTGGGGGGGGGGGGCGGTGGCAGAGGGCCCCAAGGGCTGCCCCGGCCGTGTGGTGGCTCCCCCGGACCCGCTCCGGCACCTTCCTGGGGAGCACGGGGAAGCACACTGCTGTGGGCCCCAGAAGTCGGCCCCGGGCTGTGCAGGCTCTTCTGGGGGACCTCGCTGGGCCCTGTCTGCTTCCCTGTCTGCTTTCCCGCCCCCACCCCATATCAGTTCTTCTTCAGACCAACCTTCCCCCACAGTGCAGTCAGCCTGGGCCGTGCTCACCGTCTGCTCCCATCTCCCCTCCGTCCGGGCCCGACTTCCAGCCCTGGGCTCACGGCGCTTTAGGATGAAGGCACATGAAGGCCGCGGGCCCTGGGCCCTGGAGCCATGGTCACCAGAGGTGGATCACTCTGGGCAGTGGGGGCACCCAGACAGGACCGGGTCATCACCCAGACGCCACGGGACCTCCAGAGGGCTCCCGCGTACACACCTCCTGGCACGGGCTCCCAGCAGAGCTATGACAACGCACTCAGTCCCCAGCGCTCCCCCCCGGGGCCAGCTATGCTGGGGACACACAACAGGGGTGGGCTCTCTGGCCCCCTGGGGCAGGGCTGGCCGCAGGCCGACTGCCCGAGACGGCTCCTCCGGGAAGCCTTAGAGCCCAGCACCAGGGCTCCTGGCTTGCTGCTCCCACATCCCCGGGGCATCTTCCGGCCTCGTGTGTCCCCTGGCTCACTGCTCACTAGCCGCTGGTGTCTGTGCTCACGCTGACACCTCGTCCCCGGGTCTCCGTTCCCGCCAGGAAGCCAGCACATCTCCGCTTAGCACACTGTGCCTCACATCCGCTCTGGCCAAGCTCGTGGCCCCGCTGCCCGCCCTCCCTCTGGCCGACGCCGTGACCGCGTCCTTGCAAAGCCCGACTGCCCGAGCCCCGTGTCCACCCCCACAGGGCAGGAGAACCGCAGCAAGGACTCCTCCGAGCGTGGGAGGACAGGTCGGCGACCGTCCTGCTCCCCAGACAGAGTTCAAGGGACACGGGTCCCAGGAGGCCGGGCAGGCCCCGGACACGAGGCGCCCCCTGCCCGAGGCTTCCCGCCTCCTCCAGGACCTGAAACCCTGCAGGAGGCGCACACGGTGTGCGGCTGGCGGGAGATAACAGGAATAACCACGCACGTGGCTTAGAATAACAGATGCTTAACAGAAACTAAGGTCCACGAAGAAGTGTGCATGGGAGTAAAGTCTAATAGTCCCGAGTTTTACTTTAAGATATCTTTATGGAAGATGCAGCCATTAAAATCTTAGATGACACAGGCTGGGGAGACAATTACCCGGGAGCCTGGTACCTTCCAGTTGGGGAGGACACCAGAAAAGATGTCACTGGAAGCCCTGACCTCCGACAGTTTATTCTGAGACTAGTAGCAGCGCGCCGATAAGAGGGTTCTAGAGAACTTTTCTTCGGGAAGCTTATCAGACTTTAGAGCATATTCATAGCGGTTGCTTCCTGGGTGCGATGTGAAAATACTGAATCATTTCCACTTATTGGCAGAAAAAGAGGAGAATTTTCAACTCCCGGGCAGCCCTCCCCGCGGCCCACGGCGGAGTCGGCCCAGCTCCCGGGCGCGAGGGTGGGCACGGCGGACACGAGCAGCTGCATTTCATGGGCCTGACGTCCTGTGGGCAGGATGTGTGCGACCACACAAGACGAGCGCGAAGCAAAAATCCACACGTACAAAGTGGTCCACAACAGAGTGGGAAGGTCAGATGTATCTGCAGATAAAATAGTTCTGTGTGTGTGTTTTTAAAGTGGAATTCTCTGGAAGAGACTCTGGAAGTGGCCGGTCCATCGGGCCCTGGCCCAATCCATCGCAGCTCAGAGGTCGGGGACGTGGGGCAGTGGCCCAGCAGACAGGAGGCCCAAGTCTCCCGGCAGGACATGGGGGACGCCCGCAGAGGAGGCGGAGATCCCGAGGACAGCGCGGCGCAAGCGAGACGGACATGGACGTCTCCGGGGGGACCCTTGTGCAGACACAGCTACTGCAGCCTCCCGATGGGGGCTTGTGGCACAGCAAGGCCAGGGCAGGAGCGAGGACACTAGGGGGACACGGAGTCCCGCCCCAGAGCCGAGGCAGAGGTGCTCGGTGTGCCCAGGGCGACCGATGGCACCTGGAAGGGCCAGGCCAGTGTGGGCGGGGCTGAGCGCCGAGTCCCTGGAAGGCAGGGAAGGACACACAGCAGGGTCCAGAGCACGGTGGGCAGGGCAGTTGGCGGGTCCCAAGACGCCACGGCCCGGACGAGCCTATGACATCGACCATCTCACTCCTGTGGGCCAGACGGTTTTCTAAATAAAGGTTTCTGTAAGAGCCCCTGCCCATCACCACTATATCATGATATAAAAGCATCTGGGCCGGCACAACAGGGTTCCCTGAACAAACCAGGCGCTAATGCCCACCACCCGGGAGCAGCAGGGTCCTGGTCCTGTTGGGGGCTGCTCAGGCTGAGGCACAGCCTCCCCTCTGGCCCTGGTACCCCGCAGGGGCCCCTGTGGGACAGGATGCCCTCGAGAGAGCAGCGGGGCTGTTCTGAGATGTGACTGGCAACACAGTCACCTAGGGGGTCTGCTGAGCGGGGAAAGGCTCTAGGCTAAGAACCTGTTGACCGTGCGGTACTGAGAGCGTGTTGGAACGTGGAGAGGCGCACGGCCGGTGGCTTGCGTCTGTCTGGGGCTTTCCATCTCTCCGCCTTTATCTGAGCCAGCTCTGAGTTCATGCAGCCCGAGAAGGAGAAGCGTCCCCCAGAGCCCTGCAGGCCAGAGGCAGGGAGGGCGAGGGGGTCTGCCTGGGGCCACACACCAGTCCACCTTGCTGAGCGGGGCCTGCGGTGCCCAGAACCACTCTCCCTCCGCAGTCCTGGGTCGGGTGGGCCATTCGGACGGTGCACACGTTTGAGGGGGCCACAGAGGCAGCGCGGCAGGCAGCCCTTGTCTGGGAGGGCCAGGTGTCCCCACCTGTGCCCATCTCCCTAGGGCCCCCCCTCCAGCAAGGCCCTGAGTCCTGGGCCAGCAGCCGGGGCTCTGCCTGTATGCACCCCATGTCATCGGGTCCGTCAAAGGAAGACACAGGCCGGGCCCGCTCCGGCTTCATGTCTGCCCGCCCGCTGCTCCGCAGGGATGGGGGACTCCCCATCGGACGCACACACAGCAGCTTCTAGGGCTCCTTCTCGGCTCCCCGTGGCCCCAGAGGAGCAGCTTTCAAGTCCCGTGACTCAGATCCCTCCTGGAAACCGCAGTGTCTCTTGTGCCCGGCGGTTTGGCTGCCCGAAGGGACCCTGCTTGCCACAGGGGCTCAGCCGCGAACACGGCCCCGGGCCCTGCCAGCCCGCGTGTTGCTCAGACGTCAGGTTACTGCAGGGGTTCAGGGATAAGTCATACTTAGAACTTTCTCTCACTTTCACAGTTACACAAGGCACATCGACTCATTTTGACATTTCAGGGACAAGGCTGGTAACTGTGTTCCTCTTTCTCCTTCAGTCTGAAAAACCAGGTGACACGAAGCCCCCCAGACCAACCTGGGGCTCTGTCACAGGATGCAGGCTCGTGGGCGAGGTGTGACTCAAACTAAAGGGAGCAGGTCCGTCCTCGACCTGGACTGGCTTCAGCCTGCCTTCCAGAAAGCCCTCCCGACCCACCCACATGCCAGGCCTGCTTCGCTGGGTGTAGATGGGCCGCGGAAGGAGTCGCACCGTTGGCGGTCTCATGTCGCGCGGACGCCGGTTCCTTTGCCTGACTCACAGCAATGGCCGGGACCACGCAAGGCGAGGGTCTGACGTCTGAATGGAAACTTGGAATTCTGGACCAATCCTGAACTTGGTTCTCTGCAGGGAGCCCAAATCTGGACCTTCCAGGGGCCGGTTTTGCCGTGTGTGTGATGCCGAGTGGCCTGCAGGAAGGTCTGCTCTCTTTCCTTGTCCTGCATCTATTTCCAGTTTAAATTGTGTTTAAAAATATACGACCACATACAATTTGACCAGATTATTTATAAATACTTTTAAGTTAAAATCTGTTTTAGAAAGGCCAAAGTCTCTAAGAGGGGCCACACGGGGTCCCCCCTACCACACTGCTCCCCTGGTGCTGAGGGGCTCCCGTCCCAAGGTCCTGGGGCCCCAGCTGCTCGGGCACCAGGGCACTGACCATGCAGGCCAAGAATTTCACTTCGTGGGGCCTGAGGAAGTTTCTTCAACTGGGTCGTTCTTGTCTTGCATTTTGGCTTCTCTTCTAGTTCTTGGCCGAGTGCCGCATGCTAGGGTCCTGGCGTGGGGCCCCTGAAGGACAAGGGGGAGCCGGCTCCCACCCCGCGGGGGACTGACCCGCCCCGTGGGGGACTGCTCTCCGCAGACCGTCTCCGGAGGCGTCCGCAGCTCCTGCAGGAAGAGGAGAGGCTCCCTTCTCACTGCCGTACCGACAGCCAGACTTCCAGTGAATGAGGTGGTTCCAGACACAAGCAGGACAGCCCAGCTCCCGGGGGTGGCGGGCTCACCCAGCACGGCCTGGATCCCTCTTCAATCTCAACGCTGTTTAATCGGCCCCTGATTTTCACGCTCAGGTCTGCGCATGCTGGGCTTGAGACTCAGAGGTTTAAAAAAACACTGTTTAATGTGTGTGTCGAGATGGGCACCTGTGCAGCCACCGCAGCCGAAGGCCATGGTGTCCCTCAGAGTGTCCCTCAGACCCCGGGAGCATCTGTCTTGACCTGGCCCCCCCCACTGCCGGAGCCCGGGTGCAGCCGTCAGGCCCTTGTAACTGGGAGCCTTCCCTCCCGTCTCCACTGTCCTCGTGGGACGAGCATTAGGGGTCGTGCGCTGCAGTCTGGGGACGCACGAGTCTGGCCTCCGGGAGCCACGGCGGCTGTGGGATAGCGGCCACTTTCCGTTCCAGGGGCTCGCACACTGTCCCGCGGCTGCCCTGCAGACAGCGCTCCGCCCACGCGCCCCGCTCCTTCCCCTGACGCGGGGCACAGGGGGTCCTTCTGGGCCCGACCCCTCGTAGAGCATGGCCGTGAGGAAGGACAGTCCTCGTGCTTTCAGAGACACAACACTGGCACGACTTCCGCGTCCCCTGGGGCCGTACTTGACACGCATGGCCCCGAACTGCCGCTCACAGAGCAAATGACACCACACGTCTGCTCCCGAACTGACCGTGACCGGGGCGGGTGGCCGTGGAGGAAACCGTGGAGGAGAAAAATAATCAAGGCTCCTCCGCTCCACCCTCTCCGTGCCCCTCAGCCTCTCGCGGCCTCACCCCGTGGCCCCTCCAGTCAGCGGTCAGTCCCCAGGGGGCATCCGGAGTCCGGGAGAACTGTCCAGAGGCAACGGAGTGACCTGTGAAGGCGGGCCCACCCCAGAGGCGGGCGTGCGGCGCGCATCTCCGCTGAAGCCGGTCCTGCGGGGTCAGAGTCCCGGGAGGCCTGTGTCCTGTGACGTTGGGGCCTGCCTCTCCCCCGGTCCCACAGCCACGCTCACGCCACAGAGTGGACGGGCCTGACACCGTCCGGACTGATGGCCTCACTCTGTTCTGTGTCGCGCGGGCTGTGGCCAAGCAGGGCGTACGTCTGCCGTTCCCGCTGCCCTCCAGCTGTGTGCCGAGCTCCCGAGAAGACCCAGGACCGGAGGGGAGACAGCGCCACTGGTCCCCACGACCACGACTGTGGCCTGGAGGTAGCGCCTGCTGCGGGGCAGCCCCAGGGCACAGGTCCTCCGGCCAGCTGGCTGGGAGGTGCCCTCGGGTGCCAGCTCCGTCCTGCCACAGCCCGGCTGAACTCCTCCCAAAACTTGAGCTTCACCCAGAGCTGGGACGGGTTCCGCGTGACCCCCCGGGAGGTCGGAGGCCTGACCAGCCCCAGGACCATTATCTGCCTGCAGATTAAAATCGGTTTAAACTTTGTGGGCTTCTTGGTTGCTTTCCCCTTCATTGAGAATTAATGCTTCATTTAGACGGCGGGGCTGCTGGTAAGTTCTCTCCCCTCCCACCCGGAGTCAGACGCGAGAGTCGGCGAGGCCAGGAGAAGCAGGGGTCTCTCCTGAGCACGCTCTGTGGGGCCGAGCCCCAACCCTGCTGGGCTCCTGGGGAAGGAAGGAGGCCTCCCGCCAGGCTGTGGGAGTGGGGGGCACCCGCCGTGCGGGACCCCGAAGGTCCACGGTGGGCACAGCCCCCGACATTCTCGCCCCCCCCGGCCGTGCCTGCGGAGAGGAGGCTACCCCAGCACCTTGCCCTGCCGTCCTTCATGCTCAGCTGACTCCGTGGTCCCCGAGCACAGCGTGCCCTTCGCTGTAGCCATGCGACAGGAAGAAGCGACACCCACCAGCAAGACTACGATTAGGCAATGGGAAAACCGGTGCTGGCGAGGACACGGGGACTCAGACCGCTGTGCGCTGCTGGGAGCGCAGGCTGGGGCAGCCACTCTGGAGGGGACTGTGGTGCCTCAAACATCCAAAGGAGAATGACTCCGTGACCCGGGAATTCCACTTCTGGGGGTTTTTCCCGAAGAACAGAAAGCAGGACTCAGGGCGGTAAGAGCCTGCCCGTGTTGACAGCAGCCCCGTGCCCCTCAGCCAGCGGCGAGAAGCCGCGGATGGACGAGATACAGTCCATCACACGGCCGAGCTCCCCCGCGTCTCACGGGGAAGGAGCCCCGACACCGGCTCCGACACGAGGGAACCTGAGGACGTTATGGGAGTGAGACAAGCCCGTGACAAAGGGGCAGATGCTGTGAGTCCACATCTGTGAGGTCCCTGCGGCCGCCAGGCCATGGAGACAGAGAGGGAGGGTGGGGAGCCTGAGCTGGGGGAGGGGGAGCCTGTTCGGCTGGGACACATGGGGAGTTCTGGACATGACTCCGTGGACACAGCACGGCTGAGCTGTAGACTCAGAGACGGTTAACATCACCATGGTTTTCACATCACAACGGTTACAACTCTGTCATGGATTTTCCTACGGTAGAGAAATAAGGAGCAGGAGACACTGGCTGACGAGGCAGGCCGGGCCGGGGCTCGGGTCTGCCCCCGTTTAAGGCTCCCCCCAGGTTTGGAGCCCCAGGCCCCCGGCAGCAGCCCCCAGGGCTCCGGTCAGACTTGCTGGGGGGGGGGGAGGTGGACATCAGCAGCCCACGCACTCGACGCGGAGCCCGGGCACAGACGCCTTAATAGGAAAGCAAGGCCGGCCACTCAGCAAGCTTTTCCTCGCTGTGACCCACAAAGGGGTTATTTAGACTCCCTGCCCTGTGAGGGGCTTGGGGAGGGTCAGAGAATCAACCTATTGAGCTTCGTGCCTTCCCTGAGCTGTCCCCTTACCCCTGCCCCCAGCCAGACACCAGCCAAGGGGAGGGGCACCCACGGACCCTTGGGGAAACGGCTCTCTTGTCCCCATGTCCCGAGGCTGCAAGAACGCTGAGCTCCACACTCCCGGCCTCATGCATCCTGGGCCCTGGAGGCGGTAGGCCGGGATGTCTGGCCTCCACACCACGGGAACACAGAAACCCAGGAGGTTCTGCCCTCTGCACGTGGGAAGCCACAGCTGAGGCCCCACAACGGAGACGTGCAGGGGGTGGGCCAGGTTGGTCTTGCAGCCGGGACACTCCCGCTGCCTCGTTTCTGGAGAATGCAGTCTGCTCTGATCCCCAAGGGGTCACAGGGCGGCAGTTACTCTCAGGAGAGACTCGAAAGGCCCCGATCTCCCTGACGTTGTGCACAAGTCCTGAGGGGCTCCCTCGGCTACTAGAGGGCCACTGGGTGCAGGCGAGTTGTTCTGGACCTGGGATGGGCAGTGGGGGACAGAGGACATCCAAGGGCTCCCAGCACCCTCAAAAGGCCCCCACTTGGGTCAAGAGGGAGAGAGGTAGCTGGTCATGGTCACGGGTCTCTGGAGAGGCGGTGGCCACTGGTGACACGGAAGTCAGCCACCACCCAGCCCACTGGCATTGGCACGGCGGGAAGCAGTGGGACAGACATCAGTACGGCAAGACCCCAGCTCTTCTGGGAGTTCCCAGCCCAGGGAGAGGGGCCGTTGCCAACAGGGCGTCTGTCCATCCCCCAAAGGCCTCGTGTGCAGTGGGGAGGGAGGACAGGCACAGCTGGCCCACCTCTCGCGTGAGATCCCTTGGCATCAGGCTGAGACACGGGTTCTGGGGGTCAGGAAGCTGAGCCCACGGAAGCTCAGGGCTTCAGGACATTCTGCCTCTGACCCTCCCCTCCCTCCAGCCTCCTGCGCAGCTTCCGCGGCCATGCCATCGGGGGGCCCCTGCGGCCAATGTAACACACACACCAGACCCTTGCTCATGGGGCTCCCAGGGGCCCAGGAGCCATTTTGGGGTTTCTGTGTGCTGCAAGGAGCCCCACGCACAGTAGGGTCCTGCCCGGGGAGAGCAGGCCAGGGCTGGACACACCGCGGGAACCCTGCCCCCTGCCCGGGGAGAGCAGGCCAGGGCTGGGCACGCCGCGGGAACCCTGCCCCCTGCCTGGGGGAGGAGGGGCTCCGCTAAGTGACAGAGTCCCTCGGGTGTGGAGCAGGGTGACAGGTGCGGGGCTGTGCTCGCTGCATGCGGCTCAGGTGAGCACAGGCTAACTCCGCGAGCCCCGCACCGTTTACCCTGGCCCTCCCGCACGGAATGGGAGCGCTGTCGCCTGATCAGGAGTGGCTTCCGCTGTGTGAGCCCGAGGCTGGCCGTCCCAGGGCCTGCTTCCCCCCGCAGGCACCTTCCTCGTGGTGGTGCCGACACCATGCTGTGGCTCAGTGCCTCTGCTCGTCAGCAACTGAGACCTTTAAGCAGGCAGCTCCCGGGATGCGTGTGACAAACTGTGAATGCTCCCATTTACCGGCCAAGGAAGACGGAGGCCACCCCCTTGGTGACTGAGCCGGGCCCAGCCAGCTCCTCGGATCAGGACCAGCATTCCTCCACGATCGCGTTAGCACTGTGCTCGATTCTGCCCCGGCGAGCGGTGCTGAGGAGCCCATCGTTCCCGCACGCTGTGCTTCCATTTAGGACTGCAACAGGGCAGGGGCGGGGCGGTGACATGGCCCGGGGTGCAGGCTGACCCCCACGCCCAAGCAGCAGCTTCTAGCCGGTGCCCGCTGCTCTTGGGCCTTCTGTGAGCGGGCAGGCCGGGAGGACTTCACGAGGGAGCTCAATGTTGGGGCTCGGGGACGTGGGCGGCGGACCCCGCGATCCCCGTGGGAACCAGGCGCAGCAGCGCGGCCGGGCTCCACCCTCGCGAGGCCGGGACACAATTCAAAAGCCAACAGCTCCTCAAGGCGCAATGGTGCACGCGCCTTCATTCAACGAAACCAACAGGCAAAGACCTCGCGCCTTGGGCCGCCACCCACATTGAAAACATTTTGTATTTGAATCCCCCTTCGTTCACATACAGGGATGTTGGTGTCGGGGTGCACGGTGATTCTGCCCGTCCGTCCTCCGCCCGGGGCGTCCCGAGGCCCCTCCTGCACCCCCGTCTGTCCCGGCAGGGTGCTCTCCGCAGCTGAGGGTATTTCTTGGTTTACCCGCGCTCTCTCCTGTTTCCCCCTTCGCCCCGTTGTTTTGTTCCTTCCGTTCCACGGGAGTGAGATCCTACGGTGTCTGTGTTTCTCCACTGTGCGTCGTGCAGCATCACCCCCTCTGGCCTCCATCCACGTCGTTGCCTATGGCCAGGCCTCACCTTCCGGATGGCGGGGTGAGATTCCTTCGCGTGTGTGCCCCCCCCTCGCCACTCATCTGGGGGCGGGCACCCGGGCTGCGTCGTATCTCGGCCGCTGCAGACACGGCCGGGGCACCCGTGGGCCTCCTGCAGTTCGCGGGCTACAGCCCACACCTGTGCTTCCGCACGACCTCTTGGAACCGTTGGAACCTCCCGCCGGCCCCTGGAGATTTGAAGACGGCAGCCCGGCGAGCTCATTCTGCGGTAAATAAGTGGTCGTCTGCTTCTCGGAGCAGCTCCTTTGCATTGAGTTGTGGCTCTCAGCGCATCTCCTCGAGGCTGCCTTGTCTTCATCAGGGCCCCCATGGGACCCCAGTGCAGTGACAGCGCCGTGCCGGCCTGGACACCCGCCGACCCCGGCCACATGGCATGAGTCAGTGTCGCCGTGCTCGTCTCCCCAGGCATGGCGATGCCCATGAACGGTGTTCTCTCGGGCCCACGGGGCGCCGAGGTGGCCAACGTGCCGCAGACGGCAACCCCCCCATCCCAGTCCTGGCTGCACCGCTAACATTTTGGTCAAGAGAAAAGGCACTAAAAACCTTAAAACCACCACCCCACAAAAAAATCATCTGGAAATGTTACATGCTATTTTCCTTAATAATTTTAAAACAGTTAAATTCATCTGCTTGCGCTCATTCTTCTGAGGGGGGCAGTTTTGCCTCAATAGCGGTCTTCTCTCCGGGAAACAGCGGGACGTGGCTGGAGATGCCTCCCGGCGCCCACGGCCTGATGCCACCTACCGAGGGTTCGCGGAATAAACCGAGGGCTCCCGGTGAGGGGTCAGTCAGCTCCTCGGCGCGCACGCCCCGAGTCAGGCATCTCCCGGCATCTCTGCCCCATCTGTCAACGTGCAATTACTGTCACCACCGCGTGGGGCCACTGGGCGTGAGGTCACGTGTGCTAGTCAGCATACAGGAAATGGCCGTAATGCTGGCATAATTTTTCATGACCGTCTTCATTAACCACAGCTCACGGGAGGAAGTTTGCCTGTGCCCCGTCATCGTCATGACAACGCCTCGAAAGCTCGCCTGCCCAGCGTCCACCCGAGAGAAGAGGCTGAATGTCCTCATTATTCTGCCTCCCGCCGCCTTGCCAGTGCCAAGAGAGAGACGCGGTGCACGGGCCGGTGATTTATCCCCCGCGATTCCCCTTGACAGCCTGCTATGGTGTCCGGGCTTAGGGCGCCGGTCTGATTTCACAGTTTAATTACTGCTAATCTGAGGGGGGGCCGTGCTAATGAGCCGTCAGCAATCTGAGCACCGGCAGTGCCGCCCGCCCCGTCCAGCCCCCGGACGGCCGTTCCTCTCCCGACCCCACCCCCAAACAGCTCTGTTCGGGCGCCAGGAAGTTGTGTTGACTTTGGGGGGTGTCGGATGATGAAGCAACTGTGGAAATGGGACGGTTGGAGAACTACGTTCAGACATGCATCGTGACGATGTCAAGAGCAGACATGCGAGTGCAGGTGTCTGGGACGGGGCCCCGTGAGCCCCACCAGGGGCTACGAAGGACGCACAGGACGCCGACAGCAGATGTTGGACAGAAGCAGGACCGAGCCAGGAGCTCAGCTCCCTGGGTCTGCGTAGACATGCCCACAGCCAGCATTTCCCCCGGGGTGGGGGGATCTCGTCCAGTGGTCTGTGTCTCTGGGTGCCAAGGGCCCCCGTCTCCCCAGCCTCCCATCCCCACCACACCATGTCTCCCCCCGGCTGCACAGAGACCCCCAGCAGCCCTGCCTCCCTCCGTGCCACCCTTCCCACCCATGCCCACTTGTTCTTCCCGAGACCAGCTGGGGGGCTGGCCAGCACTTGCCAGACCGTGTTGCTCCCCCTGCTGTTTGTAGGGTGAAGACCCCCCAACTCCCAACAGAGCCTGCAAAGACCACACTGGGACCTACACAGACTCAGGGTCCCAGCGCTCGGTGTGCTCCATGATTTCTGGGTGGAGCTGTGTGTCCCTCTGCCGGGGCCTCTGTTTTCTCTTCTAGAAGGCTGCTGCACACCCTCCCACCAGCTCCCTGCCGTCCTGTGGTCTCAGCTTCCTCTCGTCCAGTCTCAGCCGAGAATGCCCAGTCCCAGACTGAAGACGGTCCTTCCCACCAGACGCCACCCCCAGAGCAGGCCGGTCGCCACCAGGGCCTGGCATGGAGCAGACAGTAGCTGCTTGTGAATAGTCACCAAGTAGGCTCGTCACCCGGTCTTTGCTAATGCCCTTGTCAAAAACACTGACGGTACGGCGTGGATCCGATGTCCCAAGCTCCCCATACAACGGATGCCAACATTACTGGCTTCTTTATCCACTTATCTGTGCACTAAGATTTATTTACATCTTTTCTCATTCTAAAAACACCACTTTCAAGAATACAAACAATAGGGCACCTGGGTGGCTCAGGGGGTTAAAGCCTCTGCCTTCAGCGCAGGTCATGATCTCAGGGTCCTGGGATCAAGGCCCACTTCGGGCTCTCTGCTCGGCGGGGAGCCTGCTTCCTCCTCTCTCTCTGCCTGCCTCTCTGCCTACTTGTGATCTCTCTCTCTGTCAAATAAATAAATAAATAAATCTTTGAAAAAAAAAAAAGACTACAAACAATAAAAGGTAAAAACAGATAAACAAAAAAATCAGGTGCAGGGAAAATATTGATAGAAATAAGAGAAAGTCCAGGGGGTGCTTGGGCTGCAAGCCCGTCCTGGGCAGCTGCCGAAACTGAGCTGAGAATTTGATCTGAGCTTCCAGGGAAAACGAGAAGCAATCCGTGCGTGCGTCCAGGCTCAGTGAGCGCACCTCAGCAGGCACCCGGCGGCAGGAGCAGAGGCTTGGTCCGCGAGGCTGGAGCCCGGGAACAGAGCCGTGCCCCGCGTGGGAGCTGCGGGCGGAGGCCGGGCGGCCCCGAATGCACGGAGGACCCTCCCCGCCGCAGGGAGCTCGCCAGCGGCCGCCCCTGCAAACTGGCTGTTTTGGGAAAATGTCTTTCAGTCCCAACATGTGATTTAGATACGGAACTCTGGCACCCTTAATTCTGTTTGTTTAATCCAGTGGATGTAATTTCAGAAATGCATCGCAACTGCGCTCGGCTTTCGAGCGAAGTTTAGAGAGAGAGAATCGGAGGCCTCCGCCGGCTCGACGTATCCGTCCCAGAATGTGT
This sequence comes from Spilogale gracilis, assembly GCA_004023965.1. NCBI lineage: Eukaryota > Metazoa > Chordata > Mammalia > Carnivora > Mephitidae > Spilogale > Spilogale gracilis. Next base: position 20,509 of record PITA01026457.1, read on the forward strand.
AATGTCATTATAATGAACTATTACTGCTCGTGATAATGCTAATTAAGTATTCTTAACAGCAACATGTAGAGAAACCAAATTTTCAATTAAGCATTTCCTGTGCTCAAGGTCTTAGCAGCTTTCCTCTTGCTCTTCCTGGGAGCGGCGAGGTTCTCCACTGTCGTCAGGCTCTGTGCTCCCGGAGAATGTGGGAATTATGAATGCGTGAAGCTAATTTCTTTTCACATTCTTTGTGAGCTTGTGAAGGTGGGACTCTGTCCTCTGGAGAGACACTCTTGTTACAAAGTTGCGAAGCCCTGGGTTGGGGGGATGCTTCCGACGGCAGGACAGAGGGAAAGAAGGTTCTCTGGAAGCCCTCCTCCTGTCCTCCAGCATGTCCCCCCGGACCCGCCCCGCCAAACGGACGTGTGTGGGGGGAGCCCCTGGGCCACCACGGCCCGCGACACAGCTGTGCCAGCGTCATGGGGGAAGGCAGGGCGACTCATCCCAGCCTTCCTACCCCGAGCTGGACCTCTGTCCTCCCTGAGCGGCCGCCAGCTTCTGGGCCTTGAGGGGCTCTGGGGTGGACCTTGGACACCTGCTCCTGGCCACTCCCACCGCCTCAGCAGGGAGCCCAGCCAGAGGCCAGCCGTGTGGACGGGCCACCCCGCCGGTGAGCTCCCCAGCCCCAGCCCCCAAATGTCCGATCTGTGAGCGACACGGTAATGACATCAGCCTCTGAGCTTCGGGACAGCCTGTTCATGTACCGGCAAATGGGTTCATGGGAACCTGTGAACCTCTACCTTCCCCGGCGCATTCCTCCACCCCAACGCCACCTGTGGTCCCACGGCGGGTCCAGCCCTTCTGCTGGCCTGCGGCAGCCCACGCCACCCCTTCCCGCCCAGCTCCACACAGCACACGCACGGCTCCCACGTCCAGCTGTGGGATGCGGGCCTCGCAGACGAGTGAGACACGGCCTCGAGGGGCTCGCAACTGAGCGGGAAAGACACAGCATGAGGCCCAGGGAGCTGGTATAACACAGTGCAGAGGCAGAGGGAGACAGAGACAGGCAGAGATAGAGAGATAGAGAGAAACAGAGAGACAGAGAGAGGGAGACAGAGAGACAGAGATAGAAAGACAGAGAGAAACAGAGACAGAGAGACAGAAAGAGAGACAGAGATAGAGAGATAGAAACAGAGAGACAGAGAGAGAGACAGAGAGAGAGGGAGACAGAGAGACAGAGATAGAAAGACAGACAGAGAGAAAGAGACAGAGAGAAAGACTAGAGACAAAGAGATAAAGAGACAAAGAGAGATAGAAACACAGAGAGAGATAAAGCGAGAGAGATAGAGAGACAGAGATGGAGAGAGAGAGAGACAAAGACACAGAGAGATACAGAAACAGAGACAGAGAGGCAGACAAAGACAGAAAGAGACAGAGATAGAGACAGAGACAGAGAGACAGAGAGAGAAAGATGGAGACAGAGAGAGACACACAGAGAGAAACAGAGATAGGAGACAGAGACAGAGAGACAGACAGAGAGAGAGACAGAGAACAGAATTTCCTTTGGGAAGACTCGGCAAAGCTTACTGCCTTAGAGAGAAGTCAGGTCTCGGGCCAGCATCCCGGGACTCCCAAGCCTCAGGCCCCCTCCCAGCCCCTTCCAGGCTGCCTGCTGCCGTGCACCCCAGTCACCATGTCACCACGGCCTCGGCCTCTGCCGGTCTGCCTGTCTCTCTCTCTCTGACCCCTCCCTGCCCTCAGCTCCCACCCATCCATTTCTCCCCCTCTCTGCGGCTTGGCGGCAGCAGCCCCCCTGGAGAGTTCTGTTTCAAGCAAAACTGACCTCTTTTAAATACAAACACCCCAGGGAGGGTGGGCACCTCAGGCGTGGCCACAGGAAGTCTGAGCGATTGCTGTCCCTGGGGACACACAGGGAGCCTGGCAGAGGGGAGCCCTGCGCGCTCCCGGGAGCATGAGCGCTGCCTCCACCGCGGCGGGCTCCCCCGGCACAGCCCAGCCAGACACAGGCCCGCTGCACCCTCTGTGCGCACACCCCGCACACCCTGCACCCCC
>PITA01026458.1:0-22559 GCA_004023965.1 Spilogale gracilis
AAAATCTAAATATAACTTTTGACTACCCAAAAACTTAACTACTTACAGACTAATGTTGACCAGAAGCCTTAATGATAACATCAACAGCTGATTGACACATTTTGTGTTAGATGAATTATAAACTGTACTCTTAACAAAAAGGTAAGCTAGAGAAAAGCAAATGTTATTAAGAAAATCATAAGGAAGGGAAAATGCATTTACAGTACTGTATTTATTAAAAAAAATTCTGTATCTAAGTGGACCCACACAGTTCACACTCATGTGCTCAAGGGTCAGCTGTGTGCACATGTGTGTTTATATATTTATACTTCTATATCATATATATGTGAAGCCACACAGATGGGCTCATGTACTGGCATGTAAACTTACGGTTCCTGACCAATACATGAGCTAAGAAATAAGGTAACTGTTAATTTGTTTGAATATTCAAGCATCAAAGCTGCTCTTAAAGGAGGCTGTTACTTAAGTCCACAAATAGTCATGAAAAAGCCTCATGTCAAGAATGCACTGGAAAAATGGCAACACACAGTATGTCATGTGTAACCACAGTCCAGGGCTAAGGTGCAGAATTGTGGTTGCCCCATGGCATAATTTAAAGGTGGTCCAAGACCACTGGATTCCTGAAAGCACAGGATGCAGACCAAAGCATACCATCCTCAGGGCTGATCAGGAGAGGGAAATAAGGGCTGAGCAGGAGTGGAGAGCCTTTGTCCCCTCCAAGGGACCAGTGCTGCCACTAATAGAAGCTCAGCAGAGAGAGAGCACAGGCACCAGGAATAAAGAAGCACTTGGGAACTGAGCCCTTCCACCTCTGGGTCTACCCTCCAGTGGCAAAGAGGGCAGTGGACATCAGCACAGGGTGAATCTGGTCCTCATAGTCTGGGTGCCAAGGGACAGCTAAGGCCAGGAGGCCTACAGGTCCGTGTGTCGGCCCAGAGCTATGTCCCAGGCAGTGCAAACACACTGGCATTTCTCCTGCCAGACCCACGGAGATTGCTAGCCAAGTCCCCTCACATTTGGATTAATTTTGCCATCCTGGAGAACAGAAAGGCCTTATGAAAACAGGAGATTCGCGCTGAAAGCTCAGAGGGCCTTGGAAACCTCTCCCCGTGGCTCAAGTTAACTCCCTATCCGGAAGAGCTAGCAGGATGTTTGCAATGTCATTTAGGACGAGAACCAAAAGTCTGCTAATGTGAAAATGAGAAAACTTCCTCTCCACCCTGCCGTCACTTCGAGGGTTTGCTACTGAATTTCCAAATGATTTATGGAAACAGTGGCTTTACATTTCACATATTTTTGGATGATCCAAGTTTCGAGTATCCTAATCCCTGCTCAGCCCCTAAGAAAATGTATTGCGAGAACCCTAATCCCTGCTCAGCCCCTAAGAAAACATATTCAGGTGTTTTATTCAAAATAAACAACAACAGAGGTCTCCAAACTTAAAATTGACTGGCAGGTCCCAAACACACAATCTGAAGGTTTTCAGAAGACTCCCATTTCTATCCTCTCAATTCTGGCCAAAAAAGATGCAGAGTCCAGAACAAGAGTATGTCAATACATAGATAAAATCATTGGATTATAAATTTCATGTCATTTTACTACAAAGCCAAACATATGTAGAAAGGTTGCTGACGAGCCGTCCTTCCCAGGAAGTGTGGGCACTCCAAAGCAGGCAGTTTTACCAGAAGGGAAGGTGTGGGTGGGAGTGCGAGCTTGAGGGAAGTCAGGTCCTATCCCCCTTCACAGCACCTCTCAGCCTCAGGAGACCTTGCCTGCAGGGGAGAGGCCCCAGCTTCCTGGAGAGAAAGGGCATTTCCTAGGGGTGAGCTGCAGCCTCCACAGAAATGGGGCCACCTTGTCTACGAGCAGCGCTTGCCATGATGGGTTCCATGGAAGTGTTACATCTCTATGATGCACACCTGAAACTAACACTACATTGTACGTTAACTAACTGGAATTTAAGTAAAAATAATGAATGAGTGGATGAATGAATGAATGAACGAACAAACGAACAAAATCAGCAAACCCGCCACAGTGAGGCACACATGCCTGGACTGAGGAGCACACTCATGAACAAGTCTCTCAATGGCTTCTCCTTATGCTGGGAAATAAAGCCTTAATACAGGACGCCCAGTGAAGCTAGTCATGCTGGAAACGCTTTCCTCAATCCTAACTTCTTCTCCCACTTCCTCCTTCCTTCTTGTCCAGGGCCCCCTAAAAACCCAGGCTTTTTAGGGAAATGGCTAATCTCCACATATTACAAAACATTTCTGCTGGGGTGAATGCTTCGGAATGGAGAGACCTACTGAAGCACTTAACAATATGGCCCTAAAGAAAGAGGTAGTTCTGCGTCGATAAATGAAAGCTACTTAGCCAAAAAGGAAACAAAAAATATTTTCTACATATGTTCAAAGTAGAGTTTCGCTCTCCAACACTGGTGACTCAATCCCCTGTTCACAGCCACAATGTTATACAAAGGCTCTCAACCCTCAAATAAACAAACAAAAGAAGCTGTTGGCAAATTAGTGGCATATTTTATAACAGAAGATATCTTTCAATTTGCATTTAGATCACTCCACCAATGCATGACCAGGAGGGCTCACGGAACAAAAGGCAATCAGCTCCAAAGATAGACATTCCTACTTTCTACTCCCAGAGCCACATGAACCATGTGTCTGGCAAATTTAGAATCGTAGTCAGGGAAACGCAAACTAAACCGGAGGACGCCATTTGCCGTCCGTCAGTGCCATCGGGAGCGACAGGACTAAAGACTGCTCTGTTCTTTTTGGAAAGCAATCTGGCACTAACTCATTAAAAAAGTTCTTTAACTCTGGATTAAAAAAAAAAACAAAAAAAACCAAGCTTATAAAAAGCTGCCAGAATAGAATGATGACTTCTGTAACCTTTCACCTAGCTTTGCTAATTAACACCTTGTCTCATTGGCTTTATCTCTATGTATATAAGTATACATACACATTTTTTCGGATCCACTCAAGAATAAAATGCAGATATCATGACTCTTCATTCTGAAACCCTTCAGCATGTTGTTTCCCAAGAACAAGATCATGCTTTTACATAATGATAAAATTATTACATTCAGGAAACTTATCACTGTTACAATAGTCTAATATTATAGTCTATATTCAAAATTTGCTAAATATCCCGAAACTGTTTTTATAACAATTTTTTCTTGATCCAAGATCAGACACTGCACTTAGATATTCTGCACTGAAAAGTGAAATGAGCATACTATTGACACAACAATCCCTACACCTACAGAAAGGAGAGCACTGGGAGACTTTATATAGAGATGTACATTAAGATACAGATAGAAAAATAGATGTTTACTGCACCATTATCTGCAGCAGTAAAAATCTGGAAACAACATAAGAGACCATGAAAAGGGACTTGTTGAAAAAAAAATTATGGTATATCCAGACTCTGGAATATTATGCAGCTATTAAAGGGGCTCCTGGGTGGCTCAGTCAGTTAAGTATCCAACTTTTTTTTTTTAAGATTTTATGTATTTATTTGACAGAGAGAGAGAGAGAGATCGTACAAGCAGAGAAGCACGCTCCTGCCTCACCGTAGGAGCCTAATATGCGCCTTGATCCTAGGACCCTGGGATCATTACCTGAGCCGAAGGTAGATGCTTACCTGACTGAACCACCAACATGCCCCAGAGTATCTGACTCTTGATTTCAGCTCAGGTCATGAGAGCAAGCCCTGAGTTGGGCTCCATGCTCAGTGGGGAGTCTGCTTGGGATTTTTCTCTCCCTCTCCCTCAGCCCTGCCCCTGCTTGTACATTGGTACCCTCTCTCACACCCAGAAATAAATCTTTAAAAATAGAGAATTAAATCTATAGATATTGACCCAGAAAGATGTCCATGAGCTATTGATGATGAAGTTCCAGCACTGCTTTTTACTTTGCTTTCAGCCTCCTGGGGAGCAGAAGGATGGTGACCTAGCTATAGATCTCCAACATCAGCCACAGCAACATTTTTCTAGATATGTCTTGTGGGGCAAGGGAAAAACAAAAACAAAAATAAACTATTGGGACTACAACGAAATAAGAAGCTTCTGCAGAAGAAAAAAAATCAACAAACTAAAAGACAAGCTACTGAATGGGAGAAGATATTTGCAAATGACATATCCAATAAAGGGTTCATATCCAAAATATATAAAGAACTGATATAACTCAACACCAAAAAACCAAATAATCTAATTTAAAAATGGACAGAAGACACGAGCAGACATTTCTCCCAAAGAAGACATCCAGATGGTCAAAAGACACACGAAAAGATGCTAAACAGGGGCGCCTGGGTGGCTCAGTCGTCGGACATCTGCCTTCGGCTCGGGTCATGATCCTGTAGTCCATGGTTCAAGCCCTGCATCAGGCTCCCTGCTCGGTGGGATGCCTGCTTCTCCCTCTCTCACTCCCCCTGCTTGTGTTCCCTCTCTGGCTGTGTTTCTCTCTGTCAAATCAATAAAATATTCAAAAAACAATGCTAAACATCACTCATCATCAGGGAAATACAAATCCAAACTGCAAGGCGATATCACCTCACACAGAATGGCTAAAATCAAAAACACAAGAAACGACAAGTGTTGGCAAAGATATGGAGTAAAAGGAACTCTCCTGTTCTGTTGGTGGGAATGCAAACTCCATGTAGCTGCCGTGGAAGACAAAGGAGGTTCCTCAAAAAATTTAAAAAAATAGAACTACCCTGGGGCACCTGGGTGGCTCAGTTGGTTAAGCGACTGCCTTCAGCTCAGGTCATGATCCTGGAGACCCGGGATCGAGCCCTGCATCGGGCTCCCTGCTCAGCAGGAAGCCTGCTTCTCCCTCTCTCACTCCCCCTGCTTGTGTTCCCTTTCTAGCTGTGTTTCTCTCTGTCAAATAAATAAATAAATAAAATTTAATTTAAAAAAATAGAACTACCCTACAATCCAGTAAACACACCACTGGATATTTACCCAAAGAATGCGAAAATACTAACTGGAAAGAATATGTGCACCCCTATGTTTATAGCAGCATTATTTACAATAGCTAAATTAAAGAAATAGCCCAAGTGTCCATCAACAGATGAATGGATAAAGAACATGTGGTATACATATACAAGGAATACTATTCGGCCATAAAAAGAGAATAAAATCTTGCCATTTGCAACAACATAGATGGATCTAGAGGGTATAATGCTAAGCAAAACAGTCAGTCAGAGAAAGACAAATACCATATGAGTTCATTCATATGTGGAATTTAAGAAACAAAACAAAGAAAGGAAAAAAAGAACAAAAAAAAAAAGCAAAAAACAGACTCTTAACTATAGAGAACAAACACTGGATGGAAAGGTGGGGGGGTGGGAGGAAGAGATGAAGGGGATTAAAGAGTGCACTTACCCTGACGACCTTACTAAGGAATACAAGGAACTGTTGTATCACTATATTATACACTTGAAACTAATATAACACTATATGTTAACCATACTGGAATTTTAAAAAATTTTATAATAAATGAATTAATTAAATAAAATTGCACGTGATTCAGATTGTATTCCTGTTGGATAGTATTAATCTAGAATACCAGCCCTGGTTTTAAATCCCAGATAGTCAGTGCCACTTACTCTCTGCATGAAGAAGGGACTTTCCTCTTTAAGCACTGACTTGCTCATCAGTATACTGAGTATAATAAATTATACCTAATTTATCAGGCTGATATGAGAAGTAAATTAGATAATGCATGTAAGCACTTAGCATAAGACCTAGACATGGGGGACACCTGGGTGATTCGATTAGTTAAGCATCTGCCATCAGCTCAGGTTGTGATCTCAGGGTCTGGGATTGAGTCCCACATAAGGCTGCTGCTCAACAGGGAGCCTGCTTCTCCCTCTGCTGGCCATTCTCCCTGCTTGTGGTGTGTTCTCTCTCTCTCTCTCTCTCTCTCTCTCTCTCTGACAAATAAATAAAGTCTTAAAAAAAAAAAAAAAAAGAACAACTAGACATGGCAAGTGTTCAAAAATGGGAGCTGTTGGGGCGCCTGGGTGGCTCAGTTGGTTAAGCGACTGCCTTCAGCTCAGGTCATGATCCTGGAGACCCAGGATTGAGTCCCACATTGGGCTCCTTGCTTGGCAGGAAGCCTGCTTCTCCCTCTCTTACTCCCCCTGCTTGTGTTCCCTCTCTGGCTGTGTTTCTCTCTGTCAAATAAATAAAATATTTAAAAAAAAAATGGGAGCTGCCCTTAATATCACCATCCAGCTTTAGGTGAATTATCAGGAGATGAAGGGTTTAGACCTGGCTCTGCCCATACCTGGCTATATATGATCCAGACGAATAAAATTAATCTCTTAGATTCTTCACTTCTTTATTAGAAAATCAGGAGCTAATAATCTGCTTCCTTGGGTTATTCTGAAGACTGAATTCTTTCAGTCCATGTGTTTTCATCGAGTACCTACTAGAAGCTAGGCACCATTATGGGCAATGGGGAAAAAGCAATGAACGAGTCAGATAAAGTTTTTCCTTAAAGAGTTTCTAGTCCAGAGGAGATATATCACAAAAAAATATTATATAATGTAACGTTGGGTAGTAACGAGAAATATGAAGAAACTAGAGCAGGGAAAGGGAAAAGAGAGTGATGAAAAGATGCCACTCTAGCCAAGGACAGAGACAGACACGTGGAGAAGAGCCAGTAGGAGTGAAGGAAGAGAAGTACAGGGCCCTGAGGCAGGGGGACGCTGGGTGAGTCTGGGTTAGAAAGAGGGAGCCAAGGTATAGCTGGGGAGCACAGAGGTGGGGGCAGGAGAGGAGACTCGGCCAGACCACAGGGGGCCCTGGGGGCCGTGGGAGAAACGCAAGGGTCTCATTCTCCTACGAGGCAGCTGCTAGAGAGCTTTACAAAGATTTTTAAATGATCCCTCGGCAGCGCTGAAGGAGGTGATGCCAGGCTCAGCATGGCACAAAATAAATGTGGGGGCCAGCAACAGTGGAAGCCTGACAGGCAGCCCAGTTAGCTACCCCAGCATGCTGGAGGGCACGACACCTGTTACCGCAATGGGGACGGGAGGAAGTGGGCGTGGTGGGGAACAGGTCAGTGGTGCTGCAGACGATGACAGCCCTGGGACAGTGCTTGCCATCAGGCTTCAGGTCACCCCAGAGGCTATTCACTCCTCTACCCTCAAAGCACAAAAGGAAGAAACCAAGCCACGGAAAAACAAGAAGCCAGCTCCTCGCCTCCACACAAGGAACAGCCCTCAGTCAGACCAACAGAAATACACTGGCTGAAGAAAAAACAATTAAAAAAAAAAGTATTTATAAAATACTATTTTCTATCATAGAAAAATCATTGTAAAAATGTAGAAAATAAACAAAAAGATACAAAAAGAAAAATTAAATTCCAATTAACTAGAATCCTACAACCAAAGTTACAGTAAATAATGTTATTTATATCCAGAGAGTTATGAATATGTAAACATCCAACCTCTTCTTCTGCAAATATAAATATGTGTGCATGGCATGTGCTTTTAAAAATGGCACTGTTCTCTATTAATGGTGCTGGAACTTGCTCTTTTTGCTTACTGTTCATATATACCACACATGACTTCCAAGGTGGTTAATTCGAGATTGATGGCACCCTTTTTAATGCTGCTTAGTATTTCACAAAGAATATTATATCCCACAGACGCTACTGTTGGGCACACGGTTTGCTTCCAACCGGTCTTTACTAGCCCCCGTCGCGCCCCGTTTTGGTGCCCGACACTCACATCAGTTCGGTTACTTACAGCAAACTCCTCGGGACTCACTTTCAAGACATCGAAGACAACGGCATCGTAGCTCTTGCTGGCATAGTCGCAGCTCTGGCCCTCCAGAGAGTCTGAGCTGCTGCTGCCCTGCGGGGGACAGGGAGAGAGGGCACTGCCTGAGCAGTTGGGCTGACTGCACACTCGCTACAGCCCACGCCAACGCTGAGGACGCAAGAGAGACAGCACCACCAAGTGAGAAAAGCTCCTAGAGCTCACTGCTTTACCCTGTTCCTGGCACCGTGCTGGGCACTGCATACGCACACTCTTGTTTAATCCTCATGAGAACTGAGTACACACTACTTTTATTCCCACTTTAGAGACAAGGAAGCAGAGGCAATGCCACTTCCCCAAGGTATCATAGCCAGGAAACCGTAGAGCCAGGAAGCAAACCTAGTCTCATATACCCTCAGTCACAGGCCCCAAGTGCTTCCAGCCCACTGTGTAGCTGCTGGGGTAAAAAGATACAGCCCACTCTTCCTTCAGAGAGAATGGGACTTCGCAGCTTAGGAGGCCTGGGGCAATCATCTGCCTTGTTCTGTCTCTCAGACACTACCTGGTTCCACCTTTGTGTTCTGTTGTTGTTGTGTGTTTTCTGGAAGTCATTGCAGGAAACTATTATACAAAATGTTAAAGTGGCTCTCAAGGTTTATTTCATATATGGGCCATTTGGAATTCAAAGCCAATTTGCTGATGAGGTGAGAGGTAACCAGCTGGCTTTGGAGATGGGTGTGGAAGTTACATTTAGCAGAGTCCCTTATTAAAGAGAACACCACGAGCCTTGCGTGTACAGAAGGTGTCTCCCATAAAAGAGCAAGTTAAAACTCCCCAAATGCGGCCAGTTTTATGAAACCCAACCCTGTGGGGATCCCAGAATGTTGAACATACCTTCTCTTCGATTTTATTTAATTTCATCAAATTCTACTTTGGGGAACCAATCAAGCTTACCACCCAAAAGCTGTGCCCTGTTCATAAATGGTTTTATTTGTCTCAACCCATGAAGAGGGATTTGTGGTTTCCCTTAACCTCAATATCTTGGATGGGGATTTAGAGAACATGCCTTTATTAATTCTTCTTTACTTCACTCTTTCCAAAATGGCTATATCTGGAAAAACTTTGCAATCTTACTGGAAACTAGAGTGTTTTTAGGCCAGTGAGGGAAACCAACAGTCAACAACCGAGAATGTGAAGTTAAAAGGAGGAGCGGAAACTCAAACCTGGAGATTTCAGTAGGCCTGTGTCATCGAAAGATTTTTACGAATGAGGTTGCTACACCCAAAACTCGAAGATGATCTGAAGAAGTAGCACATCACGGTGGAGAAGGCCTCTGAAATCATGCCTGCTGGAAATGCCAGCTCCACACTGGCAGCTGCCGGACCTCACAAAAGCGACTTCACCTGGCCGTCTCCGCTCTCTGGAAAATGGCACTGTTGGCACCTCCTCCCCAGGGTTTTAGGACAGGTCCTACACAATGACGCCAACAAAGCAGCGGGCAGACGCCTCCTGGCAGACGCTGATTCAAGGGGCCTGGGCAGGTTTCGAAGTTCCCTGAACGATGGGACATTCACTCCTGAGGAGAATCTGGGCTAAACTTTTGAGAGGTAACAAAGACGAATCTTGAAATTGGCAGTCTGTCCTGGCCTCGCTCAGACTCCAAGCAGGCGATTACCCATAAGTCACTGCACTGCCACAGCCACCTTCCAGAAAGTGACCCAGTCAGATGACAGGGTGGTTTTCCTCAATGTAGTGTCATCGGGGTTAAGAGTACTGGCTTGAGTGTCACAGGGGCCTGGCTGTGAAGCCCCACCCACTGCTGATCAGCCAGTACATTCATCTTTTCCTGCCTTAGTTTCCCCATCCATCCACTGGGGGTGAAGCAATAGTTCATAGCTGATTGGGTTACTGTGAGGACTGGTGGGATGACACCTAGGAACACACAAGACAAGGGCCTGGCAGACAGGTGCACTGAATTATGGGGTGCATGTGTGCATGTTGTCATTCAGTCACCAAAATTTACTGAGTACCTCAATTCTACATGTGTTCTTTCATTCAACAACTATGTATGTGCGTACTTACCATGTTCCAGATAACACATGCATAGACACACAGAGAATATATACGTGTATATGTGTATATGTACGCACACACAGAAGATGAGAAAAAATACAGTTTTACTCTAGATGGAGTGTAAATTGTAAATGAAAACAGAAGTCTGATTCCTCCAGTTACCAAACAGTCCATTCCTGGGATTTCAGGTTTCATAACTTCCCTGTAACACCCCACTGCATCTGCCCCAGACACACACGCTCATACAAGAGGCCTTATTTAAGCCAGTGTTGCCCCAGACACATTAGTGGTGGTGGTGACGATAAGGAAGTGACTCCATTTAGACCTATACTGGCACCACTGGGGAATTTTAAAAGGTACTCACACGTCTGTTTTCAGAAGCAGAGATCAAAATAAGAAATTTTTTAAAGGTTCGTTGTAAGATATGAATAGGTTCCTATGAATTTCTAGCCGATCACATGGGACCATTTCAAAAGCCCAGCTCAGCTGTGAGGGACTGAGCCTGGCCAGTGGTCCCGAGAGCCAGGCATTACATATTCAGCCAGGTGGCATCTCTGGACCTGGTGACACCCATTCCTCTTGCATGCCTCCCTTCCATCACTGCACTTGGAAAACAAACCTCCATACCCCCAAAGCCCAGGGCAGGGGCCCTAGCCCAGGCAACTCTCGGACCACCAGTCCTTACAGCCATCTCCTACTGAGCAAGGTAAACAAGAACACGGGGCCAGTTGGAAACACTTCTGTCTGACTTCACTCTGGAATGTGCGACTTATTTATAACCAGCAGCAGCTTTTCTTGGGAAAGGTCTGATCCCATCTTGCCACCAAAATGGAATGTGGTACTTGCCACAACTGGACTGGGCAGGTGTTTGCTTTTCTTTGAAGAGAACAACTGCAGAAAACATATTGATCCTCAGGGCTGACTGCCTCCCAAATCTCACACCTGGTGTGGCCAAGGGCCTCAGGAGTGCTAAGAATGGTGGGTATTCATGAAGTCTTTCTGCCTTGCTGCCTTGCTGTCCACAACTTAGCTGGGGCCTGTGTCTGTGCATGGGAAAGAAGTCCCCATTCTCCCACCCCTGTCCCAATTCTCACAGCCCCTGTACCTGTGGAGTGGCGGAGGTGACCAACACGCTAGCCATCAGACCATTCCTCTTGTACATAGTCTCCGGGCCACAGGGAGCTTCAGGGCAGCCTCTGTCGGTGACATAACCTGTCTGGAGAAGACCTGCAAAGCAAGGGGGCTCATGAAAACCAGTTTCAATCTCAATTTAATCCCACCAAGGGGAAGCAGGGAAGGGACATTGTGCTAGACTTGAACAGAAGACCCCAGAGAAAACCTTTGTTTTTTAAAAAGATTTTATTTATTTATTTATTAGGCAGAGAGAGCACGAGCAGGGGGCAGCAGACAACAGGAGAAATAGCCCCTGCCCCCCCCCCAGCAGGAAACCCAACGTGGGGCTCAATCCCAGGACCCTGGGATCATGACCTGAGCTAAGGGCAGATGCTTAAATGACTGAGCCACCCAGGAGCCCCATGACCTTTGTTTTAAATGAAAGGTAAAGAAGACAAATGGATTCTACGGGGCCTCCTCGCACACTCGACCGCTTCATCAGTAACATGGTGGTGACCGCTGATACTTGCGCAGTGCTCACCATGCGCCATGCACTTGACATGCATTAACTCAACTGACACAACAACCTCGGGCAGGTCCTATTACACCCATATTGCATGTGAGGAATCCGAGGCGCAGAGAGGTTAAGTAACTCATGCTTTAGTGCCTTCGCTCACGCTCTCTCCTGATCCCATCACCATTCAAGGCCCTGCTCAGATGTCATTTCTTCTGAGTATCATGCCTGGACCACTCGATCCAGAACCAGATGCTCTCATGCCAATGTGTTCACACCTCCAGCAGAGCGTTTATCATATCATTGAACATCACAGAACTGTGGCCGCCACCTGCTTTTTAGCAGGAAAATGGCCAGGACAGTAGGGAGGATATAACAGGGGAAGGAAAGGAGAAAGTAGAGGGCCCACCCGAAAGCCAACTGCAACTATCCAGCCCAGAGCTGAAGGTCCTCTGTGCTAAGTGAGGTTGTCACAGTGAAGTCAGAGAGGAGGAGACAGACTGGGAGACGGCGGGGGCAGAAGCTGATGGGGAAGGAGGACAGGGGAGAACAAGCTGAGGATGAATGGCATCTCGTAGACGATGATGACGAACTTAATCTGGGATATATGCTGCATCCTCAGTGCCAGAGAGAAAAATCCACCCTGGTGGGCAAGGTCTCACCTGAAGGCCACTGGGGACAATAGTCTGGTGGTAGGCAGAGAAGATCTCTGCCCTGCCTGTGACCCTGCTGGAGCCTCAGCCACAGGGCCCGTGGCATCGAACACCCAGGAAGGAACATCACAGCACCACAGGCTCTGCAGCAGCGGCTCCAAAGCCATGACGGCCGTTCCCTCCCAACCGCCCCCCTCCCCCGCTTGTGTCAGCTGCGCCCTCCTTAGCGACAGCCTGAGGCCCATCCACCTTCCCTCCTTTCTCCCCCCCAGACACTGAGAAGAACCAGTCTGAGCTATAAAAGACATTTGGAGGCCAAATGGGGACAGCTGGATATGGACATGTTAGAGGATACTGAATTACCATTCATTTTCTGGGGCATGAGAGCAACAGCGGGGAGATTAAGTAGGAGAAAGTCAATCTGGGTGATGCGTGGGACAGAATTCAGAGCTAAAGTGAGCTTGCGACTTAGTTTCAAATCAATCCACAAAATATGCTGAAGTCGAGATAACGCAGCCACATCAAATGCTAACAACTGACAGCCACTGACAGGAGTTCTCTGCCCCAGTCCCCCTGTTCTGAATGCTTGAGCCTTCTCACATGGAGAAAGAAAAGGGGAGTGGGGGGGAAGCGCGGGTCAGCTAAGCTTTCCTCAGAGTCCAAACTCCGCTCTCATGAGGGAAAGGAGATGGGCTGGAAACCCTCATTTGTTAATCACTTCCATCCTCGGAGAACCATGCCTGCCCTCACCCAGGACCCTGAGCCCGTGGCTGGGACAGGTTTGGAAGGCAGCTGCACAAAAGACAGGAAGAGACCTTAAGCAAAAGAAGGTGTAGGTAGGGCGAAGGGCAACGCCCCAGGGAAAGGCAAATCAAACCACAGTGAGCTACCCCCTCACACCCACTAGGACGCCTAATGACAAAGACAGTGCCGAGTGTTGTGAGCAAGGATGCCGAGAAATGGAGCCCCCATACACTGCTGGCTGGGAGGCAAAAGGTACGGCTCCTTTGGAAAATGGTTTGGTAGTTTCTTAAAAAGTCAAACATACACTTAGCAAATGATGAGCAATTCTACTCCTAGGTAGCGACCTTAAAAAAAATGAAAGCATATGTCCGCACAAAGACATGTACTGAATGATTCATCGAAGCCAAAAGTTGGAAACAATCTAAATGCTCAACTGCTGAATGGATCAACAGGATAAATCCATATATATCTGGTGGACTACTACTCAGCAATTAAGAAATGAAATACTAATAAAAACTATAACATGAATAAACCTAAGAAACATTATGCTAAGTGAAAGAGGTCAGACCCAAAAGACTATACTGTAGGGTCATTTTTATGAAATGTCCAAAAAAGGCAAATTCATAGAGGCAGGAGCATATCGGTGGTCGGCTGGGGGTAGAGGCAGGACTGTCTGCAAATGGGCACAAGGGGTTTTTCTGAGGTGACAGAAATGTTCTAAAATTGGATCATTGTGACAGTCCCACAGCTCTGTAAATTCACCCGAAGTTATAGAATTGTACACATGGAATGGGTGAATTTTACGATATGTAAACTACACTACAGTGAAAGCAGCAGCCACCTGCTCGGTTTCATGGTGGCAACCTGAACTTCCATGTTTAACTGCCCCCTTCTACATCCTGTTTAAATAATTTAATAAATATTAAAATAGCAAAAAAACAAACTACATTAGCACATGACAAGAAAGAAGGGTTATTAATAAGCTAAAATCTTTGGGGAATTTCTAATGCAGAAGAGACAGAACTGCAAAGGGGGCCACCCGCCTCTGGAGCAAAGGGAAGGCCTCCCAGAGTCTGATGGATGAGACCCTCTAACAGACACCCCACGAGAAACTCGGGGACTTCAAAGTAGGGAATCCAGAAACTGAGGCTGAAAGCAAGGCCAGCTTGAGAGCCCAAGGAGCAGCATGAGACCGGCTCAAGCTGCAGGGCACTCTCAGACCGAACCAGCTCATGCGGACTGGCAGCCAGGGCCAGCCCAGCCAGGCTCTCAGAGCCAGAAGCTACCACCTCGTTGGATGGACTGTGTTCAGAAGAGCTCAAGTCAGACTGAAGTGACTCGACCCAAGCCTGACAGAATCACCATGACAGGAGGGCATGGGAGACAGCCAACCTGACGCTCCTTGTGGATCCAACCTGCTCCCGTTCCAGGCTGAGGTGGGCTTTGCTCCTTTCAAGGTATGCCTGGTGCTCTGCAGGTCTTCACCAAGGGGAGCCCAACATGGAGCCCAGTCTGCTCGGCCTGGCCCCAACAAAAGGCATTGGCTCCCCCTAATTGCCTGACACCATAAATTCTCAAGTCACATAGCCCTTCAACACAGGTGCCACATTTTATCCCCATATTCTCTTCCATGACTGTTCAGTGGTTCACTTCCTGTGTCCTGTCTGAAGGATACCGCAGCTCTGCCCATTTCTCCACCATTGTTGAAGGGGTCCACTTAGGTGCCCCTGTCCACACACCACCAGCAGCACACCCAGGGAACAGCAGCTCACAAAGCTGGGCTAGCTCATTTCATCTTCACAACAACCCCATGCACAGGAAACGCTTCTACTCCTGGACTGAGGCTCTGAGAGGTGGTATAACTGACTGCTAGTTGAACGGCGGGACTAGGGAGTTCAAAGCTGGTCTGTCGACATCAGCACCTGGGCCCAGGCCTCCTCCAAGAGCCCATGAGGCCCCAGCAAGAAAATGCATGTACCACAGTGCACCTTGTCCAGCTCCAGACCAAGCAGTCAAAGTTATTAGTAACTATGAGTGTTAATCTAATCCTACAGTTCCATTCATTTATACCTATTCTTTTTTCCTAAAATAATAAATAAAAAATTAACTTCAAGAAAGCACAGCATCATGCTGTGAAACCACAGGCCTCCATTGCAGGAAAGGGGTTCCCAGCTGTGGGGCCCAGCTGTCCAAGGAGCACAGGCTGAATCCAGGTGTCTAAGTGCAGGGCTCGTCCTCCAAGAGGCCTGATCTGCCCACTCCATACCACTCTGGCTCACCCAGAGACGAAGCACATCAACCACAGTGTGTTACACCTTATGCTTCCTATAGACAGCCTGGGCTGGAAAGAAAGAGCACTTGTTTGGGATCTGATTCCTGCATGTCTCGCCACGGACCCAAATAGCCTTAGTTATGGGCAATGACTCCCAGGTAAGTGATATTTCATATGCTAAGAGATGATAGGATCAAGCAGAAGAGAGTATAGTTTCCAGTGCCCAGAGAAACCCCCACCCATCCACCTTCAGTCCCTGAAGCCCAGCCAGGCTCCAATTCTTCATTAGGGACTAGACGCCTGTCAAGGGAGTCAACCTGGCCCAGGCCCTGAGAATGGCTTCCATAACCCACAGGAGGGCCCAATGACAGCGACCATGCCTCCCAGGCCAGACTGACTGGACCAGAGTGGCCACCTGATGCTCCTGGGAACTCAGGACCCTGAGACGCCAGTCTCTGCTGGCCAACCAACCTGAGGCACTGTGTCCTCGCTTCTAGTGGGTGGCCAGATCCTGCCTGGTGCAAGAAGAGTCAGCCAGAGTGTGAAGGGAGAAGATGCACAGAGAAGCTGAAGGCAGAGTCTGTGTCTGAAAGAAAAGGAGAGCAGCGGATCTGGCTCCTATCCCCGGGCTCTGCGGTAGATGCCTCTTTCTCAGCGTCAGGTAGTTAGAGCGGCTTCCAAAAGGTCTTGACCAGGGCTACTTCCTAAACGCCAAGTTCATGCCAAGCCACCAGAAACCGGACCCCGAAAACACAGGTACGCATCATTCATTCACTCACTCACTGAGATCCTACTTTACGCGGGAATAGTTCTAGCTAGGACTCCTAACCGTTTTTGTACCTTGGACTCTTGTGAGGCTAGTGAAACCTCTGGGTCCCTCCTCACAGAAATGTTAAATAAATGCGCAAAGTAAAATTACATAGGAAACCAAATATGTTAAAATAGTTATTAAATTATTTTGAAATACTTTAAAATATAATAATGTGTATATTTCTTCATTTAAGGGGATATATATATTTCTTTACTATTGCATTAAATAACAAGATCTGTTGGCAGATTTAATAACTACCATAATTTGAAAGTACTTATGAGCACAGATATTCTAAGAGGCCAATGATCGTTGTGTGATATAAAAAAACATTATTTTTATTGGCAACAAAGTCCCAAGTACTATTATTATTACTGTGATTCACTGTCTATATTAGTAACTGAGAGAAATGCTAAATTTCATTTAGAAGTTGGTGAAAATAAAGATGTCATATTTTTCCCATCGAAACTGAGTGATGCCTGGTCCAGGAGCCCTGTTCCAGGCACTGGAGACATGAAGCGAGTAGGCCCTGCTCCTGTAGAACTTACATTCCAGGGCAGAAGTCAGAAAATACACACATGGATACAAAAAGGGTAACTTCAGATACTGAGAAATATCTCAAAAAACTAAAATAAGGTGGAGGGTAGTATTTGCTAAGTCATCAAGGAAGGACACCCTGAGGAAGTCTGAACTGAAACTGAACTGAGAGCTTAGGAAGGAGTCAGTGTGTGCTGTTAGGGGCACAGCAGGTGCAAAGACCCTGAGGCACACGTGAGCTCAGCAGGCCTCTGATGGAGGCAGATGGACCCAAGTGGGCAGAAGGCCATGCACAGGCTGGGGCCAGAGCACGAAGGGCCTTGCATCCCATGGCGGGTGTGTGTTTCGTCTGGAGTGCAGTGGAAACCCTCTGGTATGCTAGAGGGTTTTGAGCAGGGAAGTGACAGGATCTGATCTTACTGTTTTTGAGATCAATTTGGCTGCTGGGTGAAGAGAGACAAAGTCAGAGCCTCGGAGGCAGCAGGGGTAAGAGAGGATGATGGCATGGACTGCTGGCTACAGGGATGGGGGATGGAAACCGGGAGGGGTTCTGGAAGGAAAGAGACAAGACCTGGTGATGGACCAGCCACATGTGAGGGGAGAAGAAAAGAAGGGAGCCAAGGATGACTTCTAAGCTCGGGGCTGTCAGGAGTGGGTAACAGCCACATGTTACTCAGCTGTTCATTCATTCACTCATCAGCCGCCCACACACTGAGCCCACTGGTGGACCAGTTCTGGGCATCTAGAGTCAAAAATGGCACAACCCTACCCTCCAGGTCCTGCAGTGTAGTAGGGAGAATACCCAGTAAGTAGATACTCAAGGGACACATGCTCTAACAGATCACAGGTTCACTCTAGGGGTCAAATAAGATATCACTGAAAAGAACCCTTGAGTTGTCTCACAAAGGACCAGTAGGAGTGTCTCAAGGAAAGGGCCAAGGAGGGTACCCTGAGCAAGTGTAGAAGCCCAGGGTAGGAAAGGACTCCTGACATGCTAGTGTGCCAGGAGCACAAGGGAACTCCCCTCCTTACCAGGCCCCAGCCTGTGTCCATCCTAACACACAATGGCCAACGAGCTAGGCAGCGACCCCCAGAGAGTCTGCTTTAACGGACAGCCCTGACACTGCTGCCACAGCCACAACATCTTGTCTCTTGGTCACTCCCTCATCTGTTGGGCTGCCGTGGTGAAACCTCCCAAGGCCTGCTCTGTGCAGAGGATTCACACCAGTCCTTGGCCTCGAGGAGCTCACACACCATTATCTGCTTACCACTGCCATGAGGACAATTTATTAGACACTTTGTTCCAGGCTCTGGCTGGGGATTTTGCATTAAAAAACATTTTTTATTACAGATGAAGAAACAGAGGTGCAAAGAGATTAACAACATTGTAACTCGGGGACACACTGACCTCAGCCGCTGCCGGACAGGGGCACTCTGGCAAGTAGGCAAGAGCCCCAGCTCTTTGAGCTCGCGATTTTAATCCGAATCACACCAAAATCCCATCTTTCCATCCTCCTTCAGCTCTCTCACCACACACACACACACACAAACACACACACACACACACACACACTGCTAATGCCTCCTTGGAAACCAAAACCCTGCTGAAGAGCAAGCAATTCTCATGATGTAACTTCACAAGAACGTGGCAATTGTATCAGGACCACAGAACAATCCCTCAGCTCTTGTTTCTGTATGACAGACTCTGTTCTCGTGTGTGGGCTCCTGGAGAGGGGAGGAAAATCCCATATGCCATGTTGGTTTCCTTCCAAACTTTCAGAATTCTCCTTCAACATTGCAGGTTCAGGAAACCAAGAAAATAACATGAGACAGTCTGGTGCAGACCACTGTTGAAATGGCAGAATAACCACTTTTTCCTAAACGTATGGAGGTTGTTTCAAAGAAAATACACATATCCAGGAATGTTCAATTACAAGAGAGTGATCTCTTCCAAATGTTTCAGACAAGCATGGAGATGAATCCCGAGCCCCACGGCAGAGCCCGCCTCCCCGGCATGGAGGGGGCTGCTCTCCCCAGACGTGGTGGAAGCTGGCTCCACCTTCGCATGTCTCAAACAGAAGCTGTGACAAGGCGAATAAGGAGGAAACAAAGAGGGTTGTGGACAGAAAAACCCCTCCATCACTTCAGGAGCAGTAAGTGTCTGTGCATGTGTGCGCGCACACACACACACACACACACACACACACACACACAGTATGCAGATTTCCAACTGGAACCATCACTTGGGTGCTGGACCACGGGCCAGCAGCTCCAGAAAGTCCCCCTTGTGGGCGCTGGCATGACTGTTATCTCTGCCTCCCCCTAACCCTCTCCAAATTGGCCAAACCTCTTTTCCTGGCAAGCAGCAGCGTCTGACGGCTTTCAAAGGGAGGCCTGACCACGTAAGCACATGTCAGACTTGAATGCCATCAATCACTACAGCACTCACTGCTGCCCCCTCCCCACACCCCGTCCCTTCCAAACCACCCACCAGATGGTCAAGCTCCAACATCCCACCTTCTCACTGAGGGAAGGAGAGTGGGCTGGGGAGGCGCCACCACGGCTGTGCCTCTGTGGAGGACAGAAAGCAGCAGAGCGTGGGAAAGAGGGCTGGCTTTAGGGATGTAGGTCTGCAGATCTCACTGAAGAGGGACAAAAACCTGTGAAACTCAGTGAGCCCAGAGAAAAGGATGAGGAGGGCATCTTCCTCATCACGGACTGAGTGTCCCCTTCCCCCACGGCCCACACAGGGTGCGCTGAAGCCAGGGAAGACGAAGTGGATGAGGTCCATCCTTGTTCTCAGAAACCTTAGTCCAGCCCAGGGGCACCTAATCTTTTCAAGGAGGATTTCCTGGATTTTTTACATAAAAGTAATACAGATACATGCTGAAATTGTAAAAACTGAACACAAAGGCATAAAATAAAAAAAGAAAGTCTCCTCTCCCCACAAGCTCTGGTCCCTGTCCCCAAAGTCACACAGCTCATATGGTGTAAGGCAGCATTTAGGCACGCCCACGAATACAGAGACAGGAGTAAATGCACAGATATAGATGTAAATGTGTGTCAGAGACTTATCCTTTACAACAGTAAAAAAAAAAAAAAAAGAAAGAAAGAAAAATTCGTTCTATTTTTGGTATCCTTTGACCAAGAAAAAAACCTTTGGCAACAAAAAGCTATTACAAATCACCAACACACTTAACCTGTGGCCCAGTAATCACAGCAATATCTACATCCACTTGGAGGGCAGCAAGGTGTACTTACAGCACCCATCCTTCAGGCTGACAGAGCTCGGGACACACGCGGATTTGGGGAGGACTTACAGAAGCCTGGAGTTCAACGCCCTCCACCCCCCGCCGGTTCACAGTTCACAGTGAAGGCCTGGTAAAAGCTAAGAACAAGACAGCTGCAGAGCAATGTCTGGGGCAGGAGAACAGATAAACCAGGATCTCAATTCTTGCCTATCACTTATCCTGTGCCCTGGGCAAGCCACTTCACCTGACCAAGCTCCACGTTCCTCGCCTATTAAACAGGGAGACACGTGACACCCACCTCGCAGATGGTCAAAGGGGTGCCTAGGACGCTGTAGGCTAGGAGGGCTGGTAAGTGACAGCTATGCGTGTGCTTGTGCCCCTCACCACCAGCTTACCCTCTGGGGCAGGACAGGCACCAGCAGGGCTCCCTTAGCATAAGGCCACAAGACATCACATTGAAGTTGAGGCACCAAGAGAGAAATGTGAGTGAAGAATACACACTTCTCATAAAACCAGGGAACGGTCTCAACAGAAAACCAATCCTTTGACTGGCTGGATAGTTTTTTAAGACCCTCTATGAAAAGGCCACTAGAGTTTCCCCATCCCTTATGTGTACACATACAATTCTCTTAAAACCAAAGGGTCCTCCTCGCTCCTGAAATAAGGTTGCAGAGCATAAGCCGGGTAGAGTGGAGATCCCTATGTGCAGCCACTACCCGATTTCTCCATAGCGGGGGAGGCCAACTTGGGGGGAAACAAGAGGCCTAGGGATCCCTATGAGTGAGGGCTTACAGGGAGCATCAGGAAATGAGGGTGAAGAGGAGAGCAAGCATGGGGGCAGTCTCCTTGGAGCATGCCAGACCTGTTCAGCAACCTTGGGAGCACCGTTGGAAGCTGGAGAATGACACTCCCTTTCTGCATATTTGGGATCATGGTATCCGGCTCAGGAAACCATTGCCAGCTCCCTCTCCCTGACTCTGCATAGCCCTCATCAGTCACCTACTTCATCTTAATTAAGGTCCCAGGATCATATGCTCTGGGGAAGGCAGGCAGTGTTACCTGGAACTGGAAGGATGGTGCCCACCTGGGCAGCCATCAGCAGAACCAACCCTCCCTGGGGAACATGCCCGGCCTCACCACTACCCCCAAGTCCAGCCTACCCAGCATCTGCTCAAGGGCAGTGCCCTCTTCACACTCTGCCTCCTCATGGTTGATTCTTAGCACAAACAGAGGGATCCTTCTAAAACATCAACCAAAAACTGGCGGGACATACACTAAGAAGGGTGAAGTCTCCTGTAGGTAGAGCATACCCAGCCCAAGAGAAACAGTCTGCATCCCAGATCTTTCTCCGGAAG
Organism: Spilogale gracilis; assembly: GCA_004023965.1. Lineage (NCBI taxonomy): Eukaryota > Metazoa > Chordata > Mammalia > Carnivora > Mephitidae > Spilogale > Spilogale gracilis. Next base: position 21,109 of record PITA01026458.1, read on the forward strand.
GAAGAAAGCTAGAGAATGCCCTGAACGATGAGAGAAGGTGCTCCCTGTCCCAGGCAGTGGCTCCTACAGAAGCAGGCCGTGGGAAGAGGAGAGGGATGTCAGCCAGTGGCATCAGTTAGCACAGCGCCATTCAGGACAGAGCTGAGGACAGCCTGGGGCTCTGACTCACGGAAAGCCAGCCTTGCAAAGGGACAGCAAGTGCCTGAGCCCTGCAGAATCTCCTGGGCCAGAACAGGGAAGGTGGGAGATGGAGAATGGTGGTTTCTGGGAACTTGGGGTGACTCCTGAGCATGTTCTCAGGCTTAAAATAAGTAGTGGAGGGCAAAATATTAAAAATGCAAGAGGAAGAGGGCCTGGGGCATCTGAGTGCCTCAGTCATTAAGCATCTGCCTTTGGCTCCGGTCGTGGGCCTAAGGTCCTGGGATCGAGCCCTGTATCAGGGTCCTGCTCAGCAGGAAGCCTGCTTCTCCCTCTCCCACTACCCCTGCTGTATTCCCTCTCTCACAGTCTCTCTCTTTCTGCCAAATAAGTAAAATATGAAAGAGAGAGAGAAAGAAAAAGAAAATTTAAAAAAAAAAGTGGGGATGCCTGACAGAGCACATCTCAGAAAGGATGGTAAGGGGGGATTGTAGGCAGCTGCTTCCCCTGCCCCCCGAGAGGGACGAGGGAGGATGGTGGCTGCTACTTAGACCTTTGCTAGTGGAGGGAGGCCCTGTGGAGACAGGAGAGCAGGGGCACCCACGCCAGGATGCAGGGACTCAGTGAAGTCTCTCAGGATGTGACACTTTTACCCTACAGATATGTGAAGCAAAAGCACAAGAACCAGACCCTTAATTTCCTCCACTGAGGACCTGATGTAACCCTCAGATAGGGAGCTGTCCCAGGCTAGAGGGCACTAATGAGGCCCACGGCTAGATGCAAGGGGGTTCTGAGACAGAAACAGAAAAAGAACACTGGGAGGGAAACTGGTGGCATGCGAATAAAGTCGACAGTCCAGTTCACAGCATCGTACCTGTACCAACTTAGCTAGGTTAATGTGAAATCTGGACTAAGCCTACGTAAACTACTCACATATAAACTGCAGGAAGGGTACATGTAAATGCTGTGTACTATTGTGCAACTTTTCTGTAAGTCTAAACTTATCTCAAAATAAAAAGTAATATATATTATATATATATATAATATATATATTTTAAAGATTTTATTTATTTGACAGAGAGAAAAACAGCCAGAGAGGGAACACAGGCAGGGGGAGTGAGAGAGGGAGAAGCAGGCTTCCCGCCGAGCAGGGCGCCCGATGTGGGAATCGATCCCGGGTCTCCGGGATCATGACCTGAGCCGAAAGCAGTCACCCAACCAAATGAGCCACCCAGGCGCTCCAAAAAGTTATATTTAAAAAGCAATTCTATACCCTCACATCCCAACCCCCTCGCACCCCCCCCATACACGCA
>PITA01026459.1:0-22562 GCA_004023965.1 Spilogale gracilis
CGGTGGGCAGCAGGGCTGGGGGAGGGGTGGGGTTGGTGTCTCACGGGGTCAGAGATTCACTCTGGGAAGATGGAACGTTCTGGAGGCCGATGGTGGGGACAGCCTCGTAACAACATGAATGTACCTAATCACGCTGAGCTGTGCACCTAAGAGTGGCTGAGATGGGAAACTGTACATGCGTATTTCATTACAGTAAAAGTTGAGATAAACAGATGTCCTGATACCTGGGAAACACGGGTGAACCTTGCAGACCCGATTCTACATAGAGGAGCTCGTGTCGTGTGGCTCCACCTCCACGAAACATGCGGAGAGCCGGCGGCTGGGTGCTGGGGCTGTGGGCAGCAAGGAGCTCCTTTCCAGGCGCAAGGGAACGTTCTGGAACTAGACAGGTGCCGGCCGCCCGATTTTGTGAATACACCAACATCACCATTGTGCACTTGGAGATGGCGACTATGGACTGTGACTCAGGCGAAGCAGAGAGACGAGGAAAGCAGGCCGGGTCCCGCGGAGGCAGCTAGTGCGACAAGCACAGTGCGGGCTGCTCCGCACAGACCTGCCGGGGGACCCGGGGCGACGGGGCCGAGCCCGGGGGGGGTGTCCGGCCCTTCCTCAACCCCGCCCTAATGGAGGAGATGGTTGGTGGGCTTCTCAGATGTGGCCCCGGGATGGCCAGCCAGCAGGGCTGGGAGCAGGACCTTCCCGTCCCGTCGGGTCACACAGCCGCGTCCTCCCCCTTTCTCCGTGTCACCGAGGCCACCATCCACTAAGGCTCTTTCACTCTGTTCTGGCCCCCCGTGGAGGAAGACTCACGTTTGTGATAGAAACAAGGGGTAGAAAAGCTCGGGCGTGGGGACAGTAAGAGCCCGAGACGCAGCCGTGGCAGCAGGGACACTGGCTGGAAATGAAGCTTGTTTCTGAGCCGTCGGTCCCTTTGCCCGGTAGGACCCCAGCCTACCCCGGGCTGCCCCGGAGTTACAAGGAGGAGGTGTCAGAGCCCTGAGAACATCTCGTGCTGTGCAGTTTCTCCGGGGAAGCAGGAACCCACCCCCCGTGTTGCGTCGCTAAAGGTACACGGTATGTCCAAGCCAGGCTGGAGCAGGGGCCTGAAAGCAGACCTGCCGTGCGCGCAAAGGCTCCCTGCCTGGTGCCTTTCAAGGGCGCAGAGCCTTTCTTGTACAAATATTTCAACTCGGGGGCAGAAGGAAGAGGGAAAATGCAGAGGAGAGGGAGCCCCAGAGCATCCTGACGGTTCTGGTGGCCAGCTGCTGTCCCCTCTGACGTCCGTGCTGCTCCCCGCCCCCACACAATGCCCAGTCTCCCTCGTCCCAGGCACCCCGCAGGGGCACTGCGGCCCAGCCCCAAGCCCTCGGCAGCGCAGAGACCACACCTTGGGCAGGTTTTCTGGAAGAACGTGGCTTCCATATTGCAGCCCACCTGCAGGGGGTCAGAGTGGCTGCAGCGGGAAACAGCCCAGGGGGTCTAAGGGCTCCATGCAAGGGGGGCCCAGCGCTCTAGCGGCATATCTGAGCATCTCTGACCAGGGGGTCAGGAATGAGCCGTATGTTACCTGGTGGCATCGAAGCTGTCGTATGAACCGACCGTGTAGTGCCTGAAGAGCTTCTTGCTGCGGTCTGCACGAGTTTCTGCACAGAGAGGGAAGAGAAACACCGTTTAGAAGAGTCACAGTCCCTGAATGCAGAAGCCAAGCAAGGCCGGCCGGGCCTCTCCTTGATCTGGCTTATGGGGCATGAGACCCACTCTCCTGGGGAAAGATCTGGGAGGAAGAGAAGCCCTTGTTCTGGGAGCTGACTTTGCAAAATCTGAGGAATGCATATGAACCCCAAGGCTGACCTCGGAAGAGCCAGGACCTCCATTCCAAAAACGGAGGCAGAGTCCTGGGTCCTGGGCTCGTGGACAGAGTGGGGGGAGGCTCTCTGCAAAGAAGACAGCCCCGTGGTGTAAGCCCGAAGTGCAGTGGGCCTTTGGCACAGGGAACCTTCCAGAAAGGTAGTCTCAAGTGCTGCTGGACCTCCCAGCAAATCCAAAGATGACTGCCTTTTGGGAGGAGAAGGCTCATTGCTACTTTTCTGGTGATAGCTGCTCTTTCCTAAGAAACCAAACAACAAACAAAACCTCAAACGTGATTCACGTTCCTAATGAAGTCCTCTGCCTGCTTCTCTTACTCAGCAGATTTGGATGTAAATTTCACAGGCCATGATATGAGCGATGCAGTTAAAATGAGCAGACAGCTCAGGGCCAAAGGGAGAAAACCCACCACTACACGCATATAAGAAATTCATCAGTTCAGTGATTTGCTGTTCAGATATTTCTGCCCACAAATAAAATGTCCTGGATAATGGCCTTCCTAAACCCTGGAAAAAACATAGGATTATGTGACAGGCTTCAGGAAAATGGCTCAAAATGTCATGGAAATTCTGTAACCCTCTCTGTGGTCAATCCACATTCCCAGGTAAACGTGTCTGCATTCAACCCCCCTAGACACACACTTCTGGTTCAAAAGTGAGCACACAGACGCATACAGAGGAAGGTCAGCTTAGTCTTTCTTGGCCCCTTCATGCCTCGAGGCAGCTAGTTCAGCAAAAATACATGCTCATTTTCTATATAGTCTGGAGTTGCCTTTGGGGAATGGGAGGAGATGTCCAGCCCACGACTACATTTCCCAGCTCCCCTTGCAACACCCCGGCAGGACCACATGACCACTTCCCACCAACGGAATGTGAGCAGTGGAAGAGGATTGGGGGGAGGGGTCTCTTCCGAGTGTGGCTTCTAGGAACGCCAGGGTGCTTCCCTACCCTCTCTGCAGCTAGGATGCCTGGGCCCTACAGAATGGTGGGGCCCTCGAGCGTTCCCACAAGATTCTCCGGTCTCCGTATGTTGAACTGAGCAACAGTTAGACTACTGTTCATCATGTTCCACTCGAGGGCTCATCGGTACAGCAGCTAGCATCGTCTTAACCCATGTGCAGGCCAGGCCGTCTGGGACTGGGCTCCCCCGCCCCCACCGCCTCCCCACCCCTTTCCCATCCCTAACCCCGACGTTCCAACAACACAGAATTTGCGATTCCGCGAACAGCACCATCATCGTCACCACTGTCACCGCAGACATTAATTGAGCACTTACTGTATGGCAGGCCTTGTTCCTCTATTCCCTTTCTGGACCCTCAGGACCCCCGCAGAGGGGGGTGTGCACCGCTCTACAAACTCAATCAAATCCAGCCGCCTCTCCAACCCTCTCAGGATCTTGGGAGTGTCCCCCATGGAGGTGGCCCCCCTCTCTCTGTGCTTTACGTGTCTCTGCTGTATCATCTTAAACATTTACGGAGTCCTTCCCCTGTGCTACAGTCTGGTCATCACTCTGTGGTCATGCCAGGCCTGTGAGGGAGGTGGGACTGTGCCCATTTTATGGATGCAGATGGTAAGGCTGCCGAGGCAAAGTCACACATTCACTAAACGGCGGGGTCAGGATGGGTCCCCTGGCCGGCAGAGGGGCTCCAGGCCCGGGCCCAGACCACAAGACCACATCAACTGACCTCTGGGCGGGGCCCAAGTCCGCATGCTCTGCACAGTTCCCAGGGATGGGGGCTGGCCTCTCTGTATTACACCACATTCCAATGCCTAACCCCTGCCTAACCCCTAGCCCGCTGCCAGTGCTTGTCCACTTAATCTAAGTGACCTACTCTATACTTCGCAAAGAAAACACTGTACGCCCTCAGTGTAGCCTGAGTACATGGGGCTCTCGCTGGGCTGGGCACTGGGCCAGAGCATGCACCTCTTCTGTGTTTGGCACCTGGATGAGATGTGCCCAGATGTTTTGTGTCCTCTTGCCCTCCTCCCTGGCTTCTATAGCATGCACACATGCAGCTCGAGCCATCTATCAGGCCCACGGGGGAGACTGGTCCTGTGCCCACGTGCAGGCACTAGGAGGCTCACGAGGGCCGGGGCCGTAGCTCTGCCATCTGGGGCTCAGGATCCTGGGGGTGGGGCGAAGATGGAGCCTGAGGACGTGGACCTTCGGTGGTCCAAGCTAGGGATGCAGCCATCGGATGACCGCATGGAGGAAGGACATGGGTCCGGCAATGCATCTGGCCGGCTCAGCCCTGTGACATCTGCATGGGGGCCCCGTATGTGCCAGCGCCTGAAGGGGTACGTAGGATCTGAGCCTCGCTGTGTTATGCGGAGTGGCTCACAAAGCCACTGAACCACCACGGAGACTGGCCGTAAGCTGGTATTAGTACTCTTAATTGCCCCGCTTGCGTAAGCCCTGTGTGGGCAGCTGGGTGCCCGTTGTCTAGGGAAGTGCTGGCCCTGAGCGATGACTGGTGCAGGCCTCTGGCTAGGGTCAGAGGTTGTGGGTTCCAGCAGCAGAGAGAGCATGCAGCGAGTGTGTGTGTGTGTGTGTGTGTGTGTGTGTGTGTGTGTTTCAGAAAGGGAACCATTTCTAGGCTAAGTCAGTTAGTCAGTTGTTCCCAGACTCTGAGATTTCATCACCACCATCATCTTCACTATCATCATGACCACCATCACCACGCTAATCATTATTATTACTAAACAAAAGAGGGAAGAATGTAGAAGACATAAGGTTTACCAAGTATTTATTTTGTCTCAGTAAGAACACTGAAAACAATAGATTCCCTTCCGCCACCTTGAAGATCTTATTAGAGAAAGGAGATCCATAGAAGGACCTGGTTTATGAAAACCTCCCATTGCACAGGTCTTTCCTGTCCTCTGGCTCCACCAAGTCACACTTCTGCTCTCAGATATGGCCCCAAAGATCAGGGAAGAGTTACCAAGGGACACATCACTACACCATCACCACCATCATGGTCATTGCCATCGTCACTACCATCACTATCACCCCCATCATCACCACCACCATCATCACCATCATCACCATCACCATCACCACCACCCCCACCATCACCACCATCATCACCATCATCACCATCACCATCACCATCATCACCATCACCACCATCATCACCATCATCACCATCATCACCATCACCATCATCACCACCATCACCATCACCACCATCACCACCATCATCACCATCACCACCATCACCACCATCATCACCATCATCACCATCACCACCATCATCACCATCATCACCATCACCACCATCACCATCATCACCACCATCAACATCATCACCATCACCACCATCACCACCATCATCTTCACTATTGTCATGACCACCATCACCATGCTAATCATTATTATTATTACAGCAGCTCTGCTAAGTTATCTCTTCACTCCATTAAAATGAAGTTTGCCACCTTCTCTGGTCTTCACACAGAGTCCAGTGGTAAGTGGATGTCTTGCTCCTGATTTACAGAAGTAGCAGAGGGACATGCGCTCCAACACTAGACACTCGAATCCTGTGGACCTGCCCTTCCCTGGCCTCAGCTTCTGACCTGGAAAGAAAGAAAGTGGCCCGACTGCTCTCAGGACGTGTCCCCACTGTCACAGTGTGCAGCTCACGACACCAGCAGTCTTGGTCTTTGCTGGCAAGCTGGGGCCCGCTGTCGTTGTGGAAGGAGGCAAGAGCTGCTGGCTGCCTGGGCTGACCCCTTCCCAGGAATCACTGAGGCAAACACGAGTCACAGATAAAACACTGTGGACTGAGCAGGGGGGGGGAGAAGTGCACGTTCAAGGCCAGCCAGCATCCGGGGGGCTGTGCCCCTTCCCCAGGCCTGTGGTGGGAACGGCCCCCACCATGGGCCTCTGAGTCTGCCCTGTGCGGGCCCTGGGGGCAGGTAATGAGGCACTGAATGCCACGCTGGGGGCCAAGGGACCTGTGCTGCTGTCACGAGCCTCCCAGAATGCCTCAGTCCCACAGGGCTGTGGTCAAGTGAGGTCTACAGGGCATTGTTAAGGGCAGGCGCTGGGGGCTCCTGTGACCATTTCAAGATGAAATAAAGGAACAGGTGTTTCCCCGGGACAGACGTGGGGCTTGGAGCGGACGTGAGGAGGGAAGGGGCACAGACCCCGTCTGCCATTCTGACGTGGACAGAGACACACACACCTGAAGACTGCAGACTGACCGACCTTGTCACGTCCACAGCCACCATGACTCACTCCAGGCTTGCTATATGGCCACAAGTCCACGGGTCCTCCAGAGGGTCCCAATAAGAACCCTCAGGGCCCCCACATCTTCCTCCACCCTCCATCCTGCACCGTCACCCTCTGCCTTCCACGTGCACGGAAATGACAGGCCAGCCACACCCTTCCCCCTTCTCGTGGGCTGTGCTTCCCTTGTTCTTTGGGGTCAGCCCTTTCCCAGGCCAGCCATGTGGTCAAGACAGGCCGCCCGGCCCCTCTGGACCCCCACTGCCTGACCCTGGACGCCAGTGCTCGGCAAGGGAGCCTGGACCGGCTGTTCCTTGGACCATAGGAGGTGCCTGGCACAGGGGAGGGGCATGTGACCCCGGCTGGGACAATGGAGTTCTACTCTTGCTGCTGCTATTTCTACTTCTGAGGGCACCGTGGGGGACATGCTGCCTGAGAATGAGTCACACCGAGGACAGTAGGGCAGCTGGCAGGGAGGAAGTGACCAACTGCCCTGGTGACACGGTCCGGAGCCGTGCACGCAGCCCACAGCTCTTCCTGACTATTCGGTTACATGCGTCAAATGCACGTCCTTTCCGGTTTAAGACAATGTGGCTTACAATTGTCAGAGCCGAGAAAGTTCAGAAAGACACAATAATGCATTTAACTTTTTGCAATGCTGTGCCCAGCAGCTGGGAAAGGGACACCCAGGGCATGGCGTTTACACTGAGTTAGTGTGCCTTTGTCCCTTCCCTGGGGACAGGGCTGCTCCCTTCTCCATGTCGGGTCCTGGAGGTGCTTCCTCTCGAGGGGCCCGGCGCCATGGTCACCAAAAGCACAGCTATGCCCCAGCCCGGCCCAGGCATCGTGCTGGACTCTGCTGGACCCCATCAGTAGGACTGAGGGAAGCCATGGCCCACCCAGGACTTGCTGGCTTTTCTCTGAGATGTTCTGCGGGCTGGATGCTGAGGAAGGGGACCTTGGCTTGGTTGGCTATCCCTGAAATTAGTTTGGGTCCATGAGTTTCAAGAAGTGATCTCTGTCAGTTCTTGGATGGATGGAGCGCGTGGTCTCCAATGCGAGACGGCCCCTGCCCCCAGCGTTGATCGCCCTGGGGCACGGTGACCAAAACATTCAAGTTGGTCATTGTCCCATCAGCTTGGGGCCCCCTGGGGCACATGACAGACATGGAGATCATTGGCATCGGGGACCTGTTTGTTACTGCACCCTTACCTAGACGACTGGTGCAGACAGGGCCCAACCTTCTCTCCCATGGCAGCCTGCACGTTCCACATTTTGCCCAAGCCTGAAGCTTCTTGAAGCCAAGAACCAAGGTGTCTGCAAACAGGCCCCCGTTCTTCATGCAGCAAATACTCAAGCAGGTCTGTAGTCCCATGCAGTAGTCCCTCGACCTCGTCTGAGTGAATAGCAGCTCTGGCCTGGACTGGTGCAGTAGCCTCGGTCTCCCTGTTTCCACACTGATCCCTTCACAGATCTGCCCCTCCATAGAGCAGAGGAAGCTTCAAAAAATGTAAAACTCAGGGGGATTCCACTGTGCTGCCTTCTGTTTTCCGTAACTCCCCCTGGAGCGAGAGGCACATCCCAGTGCCCTTGGATGGCACAGGCCCGACACTGGGTGGCCTGCCCTCCCTCCTCCATCACCTCCCTCCTGACACGTTAGATGCCTCACTGCTCCTTGCAAATGATGAGCCCATCTGCACCTCAGGACGTCTGCACTTGCTGGACTCTCTCTGGGATGTGCTGTCCCCAGCTCAAATCCCACCGCCCCACTGGAGCTCCAGTTCCTACAACAGGGGCTGTGCACTCGGCACACGGCAGGGTAAAAACGCCATGCCCTCGGACCCTTTGCTCTGATCATTGTTGGCAATTTCATGTCCTCAGGTCGGCCTGTGAAGGGTTGAGGCTGGACCACAGCGTGCTGGCCCTTTGCTCCTCCTGGGGACGGCTGGGGCAGAAGCAGCCCACCCTGCACACGGGCACCCCGGAGTCCCAGTCCTAACCTTGATGGTGACAACACGCGCCATCCTCACTCCACCTCTCTAGGCCGCAGCTTCTCGGCTACAAAGCCGACCCCTGGATGGAGTGACCGCAGAGTCTCTGACCTCTCAAGAGGCACCTCCCCTCCACTAACCATGCGACTGGGGGCTAACCCTTTCCCAGAAAAGGGCCATGCACCCGGGGGCCCCACAGAGGTAGGGTTTAGGCGGATGCGCCCTGCAAGCATCTTTCTGAGTGTGGCCTAGAAAAATCTATACCAAAAGAGAAAAGTCTAGAAACCCCAACCCATATACCTCTTGCAACTCATGAAAGGGAGTGACAGATGGCATGACAAGCCTCAGGGTGTCCACATTGAAAATTGCCTTTTATGCAGAGCTGCTGGGAAGAGACACCCCATAGAGCTCAACAAGGAAGCCAGGAGGGGGCACCTGGGGAGATTCTAATGGCTTCGAGTCCTCGAGGGGGAACAGTTCTGGAAACAGAAACCAGGAAAGCAGTGGTCTCGGAAGAACTCGTGGAGATTCTGAAGGGCCAGCATGTTCCGAGGCAGTTTGGAGGCCAGCGTGGCGGGAACGAGGGCTCTCGGGGCAGGGGATTTCCTCTCGGGGAAGGCAAGCAGGCTGGGGGGGGCCCTGCCCAAACAGGTCAGTGGGGACGGCGCCCCTTGCTCACGGGTGCCCGTGCACGGGAGAGGTGCGTGAGGAAAGGCGCAGAGGTCTGCATTCCACTCGTCAGCTGTGAGCTCAGGCCCTGCTGGCTGCATGCCCGCGCTGCAAAGCGCTTCTCTAGGCCTCGGTTTCCTCATCTGTAAGAGGGGCTGGCGGCAGGGAGTGATAGCATTTTGGGGACCTGCGCACTTGGAAAGACCCTGTGCGGGCGGTCCGGGACTCTGGTGAGGTTGTGCTCTCACGGCCCACCTTGGGCTTTGTCCGGCCCCCAGGAGAGAGGAAGGCCCCAGCCATTGTCCGTATGTCGGGCCTCGGAAGCTGCCCATCAGACCCTCTCCTGGGAATGTGGGACTGACCCTGTGGGGCGGCCTCCGCTTCCTCTCGGAAGTGAGCACCTGGGCCATCACCATGGGGAACAGCGGGGGCAGCGGCAGAGCCCGGGAGACCCTGCGGAGAGCCACCTGAGCTGGCCCGGCTCCCGGCAAGGCCCGGGCCGCCTCCAGACCCTGCCTCCCGAACCCGGGGAGGCTGCGCCCTGCGTTCTGCCCTCGGGGTCCAGGAAAGGCCCCACATCCTGACAACCCAGGACGTTTTTTCATGTAGCCCAGCTCACGCAGGCTTTAGGGTTCTTGCAACCGAAAGAGCACAGTCTCCCTGTTATCCCATTGCTCAGCATAGAGACTGTAGTCACCCGCGTGGACTGTGACCCGATTTCACCCCATTTCAACCCTGGCTTGGCGGCTGGTCCACCATGGGGCCTGGGGGGCCCCCTGCCTCCAGCTTGAGATGCTGGCATTTACAGTGACGATCACCCCCCGCGGCTCCAGAGATCCCTGCACTGCCCCTGATGCACCCCCACAGCCCTCCATCGCCCGCAGCCACGGAGCAGCTGAAGTGACCGGACGGAGGACACTGGACCCACAAGGGGTTCCATCGCCCCTGTCCGTGAGAAAGAGCCTGATCGGCCAAGGGCCTGAGATGAACCACAAGGTCAAGAAACACTTCGGGCTGCGCTGCCTCAGTTTACCCGTCCCGACGCGGGATCCCGCGGGATAACACACTGAGCTTTCCGTTCTATTCCCCATGTGCCATTCCCCAGATCTACTCGGTTTACGGACCACCGGCTCAGACGCCGACGCCTCTGCCCGACCAGGCACGTGTCTTCGGGAGGAGGGCGAGAAGGAGCCCTAGGGCTCCTCTGCAATAGGCCAGGGTAGGTTTTCACAACAAGAAAGAGGGATGCACGCTTGTGTGACTCCTGGACAGGCCAGTGCAGAGAGGAACGCGAAAAGCTCACCTCTGACAGAAAGAGCAGCTCACACGGGAAAAGGGCCCTGGGATCCCGGGCTGACACGGCCCATTTCCTAGACCAGGCTCCGACGGCAAGGCTGAGCCTCGGCCACTGGCCGCTGCACCAGGAAGGGTCACTTTAGAGGTGGCACGTGGGTGTCCCCTCTGGGCCGTGGAATGGAACGGGAGCGGAGGCTGCTTCTCTCCAGATGCTGGAGAAAGCACTGCTTGGAGGGCACTCCTGCCAGGCACACATGGTGACTGCCATCCGCGACCTCCGCCCTGGCCTCACTCCCTGGACAACGCCGGTTCTATGGCAAAGGGATGGCATCCAAGGCTGGGACGAATCTAATTCTAGAAGAGAACTCTTTCTCCACTGTGGTTTTGGGGAAGTAGGGGATTTGAGCCCTGACTCGTGTGATGGTAGAAGGGCTATAGGAGCTGGACTGTGGGGGACCCCGGGGAGTGGAGAGTGACTCCTGGATGGTGGTCAGCAAGGACACGGGGTTCCCTGTCCTACAGCTCCCAGGGACAGAATCCTGCTGCCATCTCAGCATGTGAGGGGCGGATTCTCCCCCAGAGCACCAGCTAAAAGCCCGTCTGGGCCGACACCTGCCGTGGGCCCCAAGACCGAGCACAGACCCCGGGCAAGCCCACCTGTGTCGCTGACCCTGAGCCCCGCGAGCTTTCAACAGGTGGCATCGGGAGCTGTAAGCCAGCAGCCCATGCACATCAGCACAGAAAACAAACAGAGCTGGAGTCTGACTCGTTCAGAGTCCTGTTTTCTATTTCTCTGATGATTTAGCTTTAATCCTACCAAAAGGAGAACAGAGACAGAGACAGAGAGACAGTAAGAAGGGACCGGGAAGCCTGTGATGCCCCATGTTCCTCCAATCCCCTGGAATCCAGGTCTGCTCTGGCTTTCCTTCTGGGCTCCTCACCCAAAAGGCAGTGGGGACGCGTGAGTGGTGGGGAGCTCCTAGCCCAGCCGTCACTGCGGTTCTGGGCGCTGGGCGCCTCCTCCAGGCCTGCACCGAGTCACACATGGCCCAGCAGCCTCCTGCCACGTCGCAGGGCTCCGGCCGCCCGGTGGTGCGAGGAGGCCGGGCCGTCCCGCCCCAAGCCCCCGACGCTGTGCACCCACACGCCGCCCTCCCACAGGCTCCTGTGATCTCCGGCGGGTTTTAAATCAGACACCACACAGGCTACGCCCCAGGCTGGTGAGCCAAATGCAGAATCGGAACCACAAGGAGGAAAGAGATTACCGATGGGGATGAAGACAGAAATAACTTTTCTTTTTTAAAACCAAAGATGCCGACGGGCTCCTTCCAAAGCAGAGAAGCAGGCAGACAGGAACGCAGGGAGATGTTAGAAGTGGCACGAAGGCAGGAGGGCTGGGCACTGGCATGTGGGGTCGGGTCGGCAGGGCCGGCGGGGTCACCTCCCACCCTGGCCTGGCCCCAGCTGGAGTTCGGGGGACTGGCTGGGGCAGCGGGTGGGGTGGGGGGGGAGGCACCGCTCACTCAGCTCCTGGGCCCAGCTCCACGGCACCCCCGGCCCACGGGACTATGCCGATGGGCCAATCCTGCCACCCCGAAGTGGTGGTCAGGCTGCACCTGCGAGACCCTCACGGGGGCTCAGGACTGCGACGTGGACATGCACTGATCCCACACAGATCAGTGACTAGCACAGATCAGGTGTTTACTCATGACACCAGCCACAGAACATTTATGGACGACGACCTCGTGGTCTGCGGTGTTGGCCCAGTATGGGAGGGGGGAGAAAGCAAGGACACTGTTCTTACAGCGGACTGCGTGCCACGTGGCCTCACGGCAGAGAGCATGCTTCTTTCCGTGGCCGTTGTAATGAACAGCCACAAACCTAGGGGCCTACCACGAAAGACACGCTTTCTCGTAGAGGGCTGGTGGTTGGAAATCCAGCACGGACCTGAACGGGCTGGGATACAAGTGTGGGCAGGCTGTTCCCTGCAGGGGTGGGGGTGCAGGGCTCCAGGGAGAGTCCGTCCCTTTGCCACTTCCAGCTTCTAGAGGCGCCCGCACTCCTTGGCTCGGGGCCCCATCTTCCGTCTGCAAAGTCGGCGGCGCTGGGCCAAGTCCTCAAAAGCCACTACTCTCGTTTGAACTGTGTGCCTCCCTCCCCCGATTCCCCAGGGCCCTCCTGGCTCCTTCCAGATAATCTCCCGATCTTAAAATCAGCAACTAGCAACCTTCACTCCATCCATGACCTCCCCTCCCCTCTGCCACACATTCGAACACAGTCCCAGGGTCCAGGGATCACGGCGTGGATGTCATTGGGTGCCATGACTCTGCCCCTGAGAACCACAAAGAGACTATACCTAGAAAGAGCCCCGAAGGGCCAGACGTGCTCAGATTCTCTGAATCTGCATTCGTTAGGGACCTCAGAATCTTGCTTCCAGGTCAGAAAACCTGAGTGAAAGAGAAGTGGCTTGCCAGAAAATGCATCTCCCTGTTTGCAGGAGCAAGACAGAGTGCGCTCAGGTTGTGACTCTGAATGACGGCGGGAGCCCACGCGAGGGCTCGGTTCCTCGGACGCAGCACCTGCTCTGTGCAAGCGGGGGACACGGTCCTTATTGCAGAGGTGAGGGGTTCGCCCCCTGCTTGGCGCCCCTGCACGATTCCCCCTTCGGCAAACAGAACTTGGCTCTGCGTAGTGACTTGGGTTCCAGTAACTGAAGCCACTTACGCGGCGGCTCATGGTCAAGAAGCAACTGAGTCCCAGCTCCCAAGCACCGCTCGGTCTGGCCCCGCGCACACGCTGTGCGGTACGTGTCGTGTTCTCCGTTCTCCCCTCCTGGCCAGCCCGGCGCACACACAACAGGGCGAGGACCCAGCCCCAAGGCTTTCTACAATAGCCATGTGCCTCGAGTTCCTTTAAGGTTGCCACGGGGTGTGGCACGTGAAGTCGCGGCACGTGAGCTGCTCTGCCTTCCCTGACAGACAGCGATCGCTCTTGCGAGCTGGGCTGCGCCCCCAGGACCACTGTGTCTTCTCAGCCCTCCTGGGGGGGTTGGAGGTCACATCGTAAGCTCCCCGAAGACAGCCTGGGAATTACATGGCGGCCGTGGTACTAGGGGAGCGGGAAGGCTGCTTCTGTAATTACACCTTTACGAAGCAGCCTTTTGGCACCACGGGGCCCCTTGAGGCCTGTGGGCCTCTCACTTCATCTGCCAATCCTGAGGAGAGGTGAGTTCCCAAGCCAGGGAGCCAGCGGTGCGCGGGTGCAAGGGCCTTGCCTCGGCTGGGAGGCTCAGCAGGCAGTCAGAATGCAGGATGACCTGATGGAGGGAGAGGCCAGCCCCCGAGGCAGGGCTTGAGGGAGGGGACATGGAAGAGGTGTGGCCAACATGGGGTGCATCCCACCGCCATCACTGTCCCCCTCCACCGATAGCCATCACCTGTCATCCCACCATAAGGGACATTTTCTTGGCCCTTCCATTCACCATGTGCTGTTTTAAATGCAAAATGCCTGAGCTCCTTTTGGTGGTCCCAGCTCGCCCATCCTCCGCTGCACAGGGCAGGAAGTGAGACACTGAGGCGGAGCGAGACAGTGGCTCTAGGCCCCGTGACCCAGCTCCGGAGCTGGGGCTTCTGCCTGTCCTGCCCTGCACACCTGGGCAGGCAGCCCTCCTTCTGCCTGTGCTGAGCACCTTCCTCTCTGAGAGCCCCCCAGCGCCGACTCACTCGACAGCACCCCCACGGGGGACCAGGAGGCCACGAGCACCATCTTCCCAGCCTCCTTCCCGACCCGGCCCTTCCCCAGGGCATGTCCCCTTTCCCTGCTAGATTGTGGAACAGACATCACAGCCACACTGCCCCCGGGGGCTGGCGAAGACGTGGGCAGGAGAGATGGGTCTGCATGGCGAGGCGACGGGCTCCAGGGTTTGCCCCACCGCAAAGCCACGTCTTCTGTCTGGTCACCAACAGCAGCCCCCCCACCCCCACCCCGCCCTGAGCCCTGAGGCAGGACACAGACAAGGAATCTGAGGCCCAGAAGGAGAATGGCGTCCCCCAGCTCCAGTGAGGAAACAGTTCTAGGCGTTCCCCTAGTGCCTTCCTACAACCACGCAGCAGCGCCACAAAGAGGCTCTTCTGCTCAAGAGAGAGTCGGATGCGACCAGACGCTTTCCAAGGTCACTGGGCTCACCCGCCACGGAGCTGGTCCAAACCCTGGCTCCGGTGACTCAAGGTCACGGGCGTGCACCTGGCCACACCAGCCTCGTAGCCATTGTCAAAGGACCAATCTCCGGGATGAAGCATTCCCTGTGGGAGACGCCTCCCACAACGTTAGAGTGGAGAATCATTCGGGGTTGTAGGAAGCGCCCGGCATCACAGGCTTTCAGGCTGAGGACCTCCATCTGAGAAGGGGCGGGGGCTTGGGGCCTGCCCACGGTCACACCCTAGGGACCCACCTCTGCTCCCCTGTGTCTGCAAGCTCGGGGGTACCCCCCACCCCCCAGCACAGGGCACTCACGGTGGGGGGTCCTGACACCACTGGACGGGAAGCTAAGCCCGCTCCCTGGCACCACCAACCGACCCCCGCCCCCAAACTGGCTGTTGACGAGCTGGTTTCTACTCCGTAGTAATTACGATTTTTTAAAAAAATCTCCCCAGGCGGCTAAGTGGAAGTGTTTATACCAATACACAGAGCAGGAGTGGGGCTTTTTCAGTGGAAATTACAGTCAATGAAGGACCGGGCACCCGTGGGACACGCTATTGCCGAGCTCGCCCGGCCGCGTCCAACCCACGGACGCCATGCCTCTGGCCCCAGGGCTGCAGGGGACCTTGGCGGGGGAGGGGGTGCGGGTGGGGGGAGGGCAGGGTGTCTGAACACAGGCAAGGATCTCAAAAAGACTTTCCTGGCCCTGGATCCAGCAGCCAGGCCCGGAGGGAGCAGAGGCTGGGTCTGTCTGTTGGGCCAGGGTAGCTGGACGGACGCTGGACACGATCCTCTGCTTCCCTGGCACGCTGCCTCCACCCAGGCCCCCGGCCCTGACCCAGCAGGCAGCCACCGCTGGTGCAAGGGTGACCCAGAGCAGGCCGGGACGCCCCTCCCCCACCCTGCCTGGGAAGGTGAAGCACGAGGGCCAAGGGCACCGCAAGCCTGAGCAGCAGAGCTGGATTTAAACCCAGGAACGGACTGGGGGCGGGAGGATTCTTTTTAGTTCTTTACAATCTTTTTTAGGGATGCTGGCAGCTGAGGTTTAGGAACTAGGACGCGAAGAAGAAAGACCTGTGGAGCTCAAGGAGCCGCCCTGTCGTGCGGGAGGGCCGCGGGGGCCCTCCGAGCTTGGTGCCCGGCTGCCCAGCAGGCAGACCACAGTCCCAGGTCCCAGGAATCAGGGGGTTCACCCTTGGAAGGGTTGGGTGCATGGGGGACGGCGACCCTGAGGGCACTAACGGATCACATGGAGACGCCCCCCCCCGGCAATGACCTGAGGCCCCCTCCTTGCAACCCACCCACCTGCTGAGAGGTCAGGCACCCCCCAGAGAGGCTATAGGTCCTTGACCCACACCAGAGTTGGGAGGGGGTCTCCACAGTCTCAACACATCACAGCTGAGTTTCCCTCCACGCACGTGAACACGCCCTCTGGGAGGGGGCTCCCTCAAGGAGAGGGGTCTTCTCTGACCAGGTAGCTGAGCCCCCCAGCAGGACTCTTGCGACCTAGCGGTCTCCTCTCAGCTCTGCTTCCCTGGGTGACGGGGAACAGCTGGCAACAGCCCTCCGTAGAAGTGGAAGAAAGGAATGCAATCTGAAAATACACATGATGTCTAGTCCCCCGTGTTACAGTGCCAAAAGACCACACAGCCCATTTGATTAAAAAAAAAAGACAACCCCCCAAACTAAATCCCAAAAGAGCCATGCTTCTTTGAACGAGACACACTGCCCTGTACCGGTTTGGGGGACTTCCCCCTCAGCTTGTCAGGTCAGAGACGATGCAGGAATCCGGGACCATCTCTACCTTCAGAGCGAACCGACCCCCAAAGCAGGTGCCCTCCCCTGGAGTTCATAACACTGCTTCCCGAGGAAGAGACGCTTGAATTGGTCTAAAAAACCCACCGGCCTCTCCACGGGGCTCTTGAGAACACGGAATAGCCACGGGGGCTCTAAGAGCGACCGCGACGCCCAAGCCCTCTGGCACGATCTGACGGCCACTTTGATTTTCCCTTCTGCACGGGGAGCAGGGGAGAACCGTTCCGGAAACAATAGCCTTCTGTGGGGAAGCACAGCCACCAGAGACGCAGGCGTTCTAACACCGAGTGCAGAGCGGTCGCCTACAGAGGCAGCCGCCCCGTCGGAGCCGGAGCTCGCCGGGCCGCCAGGACCGCGATGCTGGCAGAGAACAAAGATTGCGCACACCACCCTGAAGCGGGCTCGGGAGGCGGCACCCTACCTCCGAAATGAACTTTCTTCTTGAACCGTGAATTCTCAGCCATCATCTGCAGCCTGGGTGTGACCATCTCACTTAGGCGCGTCCCGCAGCTCGCTGGGTCCACGCGGGGACCGCGTCCCCGAGGCCAGCCTCATCTACTAGGGTCTGTTAATCCACGAGGGGGGGAAGAAAAAAGTTGCAGCCCTCCGGGGTCAAAATTGCAGAAGAAAAAGAAAGAAGGACTCAGAAGGAGAAGAAAAATGGCTCCGGAGCGTTTAATCCACAAGGAGGCTCATAAAATTGACTTTTTGAGACCACACATTGGATCGGCGGAAAATTCAGTTCTTTGACACAAGTTGTAAGCTCCAGATTGGAGCTTGCATCCTTCCACTTCCCACTGTACCAGGGACGGTTCTTTTTCCTAGTGCCGGTTTCCATGGCAATGCATCAGTCACTAGTCTAAATGCGTACGGGTGAAGGACGCCAGGAAAGCCAGCGCAATTATGCATGCCATTAGTGGGTAGAGGAAAATGGTTCAACCCGGCTATTAGCACAGGGCCGAGGTAACACTTAGCGGCTTTGTCATCCTCATCCCGGGTAATTGCTTTCTCATTTATAACACTCGGTGTGTCCTCTGTCTCGGCATTTCCAGAGCCCCGCGGGCCACGGGGGACAGCTGGCAGCCAAGTCCCTCTTGGCCATGGGACCCCCCCTGAGCCCAGCAGCAAGGAAAAGGGAGCGCATCACTGTGAAGGGGGTCCTGGTGATGCCCCCCAGCGGAGCCCGCATCTCCCGGCGGGGAGAGGGGTGGTTCGGGATCTCAGGACGCGTGGAGGGATGTGGGGAGAAAAGGACATGCCATGGACGGGGTCTGGACCTGCCTCCCTCCCAGCGAGGTCCTCTTCCCCTCCTGCCCCGTGGCCTTGCTTAAGGAAGGAGGTATCAGTGGGGAGAACAGAGACTCTTGCTTTCTTTCCTTCAGTGGCCACCACGGGCTCGCTGTGTGGCCTCAGACGAGAAGCCTCGCCTTTCTGAATTGTAGGCTTCCTGTCGGTTAGAAAATGGGAGGGAAGGGTGGTAATTCTCGGTGAATGTTCCATAGATCCCTGGGGACCACCAGGAGGCAGAGCCCGGCGTTGCTTCTCACTGGCCTCCTGACCTGGGACACGTTCCAGTTCTACTTGTCAGACGGGGAACTAAGAACGAATTATCTGTCCAACGGCTGCTGTGTTCCCTGCTCGGGGGAGGAGCACAGCCGCCGTTCCCCATACGCCTGGCAGGGCATGGTGGCTCGGCCAGCGCCACCCAGGGCCACCCCTGGTTTGTGGTAGGACTTAGCCTTCACATCCTGTCCACCTGGCCTTGCGGGATGAAACAGCCCGTGATGAACCAGAGAGGAGAACTCGGGGCCCAGAGAAGTCGAGTGACTGAGCCAACGCAACACAGCCCGGTGAGGGTGAACCGGGACCTGGACCCCGGGTCTCTCGACACAGTTCTGGGGCTTTGTCCCATGCCTCCCGCCTGGGGGCACTGCTGGGGCACGAGGGGTGCCCTGGGCTTGGCTCTCAGCTGACGGGGGATGAGCACCCAGGGAGGCCGTACCTGTAAGGCGTGGGCTTCATGCCCAGGACACCCGACGTTTGTCTCTACTTGGGTGCATTTGCCCTAGCAAATCTTGACCCACCCCTGTGTCCTGGCAGCTGGCAGCCCAGCGGGAGGCTTCGGGCCCTTGAACCGACACGGGTTCCTGCCTCCCTGGAGTCTTCCTTCCTTCCTCCCTCGGTCTGATGGATCTCTGGGCAAATCGAGGGGTCACAGAAATAGCGTGTGCCTGGCACGCGAGAGGCCCAGGGGGCTGCTGCTGCCGCTCCCTGGGCGGGATTTCAGTGGGAGGCAGAAGCGGAGAGACAGAGACGGATGGTAAAAATAGCGCGGGCGGGTTTTCCACAACAGCACCAGCCCCCTTTCTCCAGCGCGCAGCCCCGCGTCCCACGTCCCTCTGCACTTGGCATCTCAACGGCTCGTGTCCTTGGAGGCACCCTGTCTCCCCGGGACAGTGAGGAGCTCCTGGCTACACATGGAAAGGAGCTTCTGCCAACCCCCTTGTGCCCCCAGCCGGCCGCTGGGGGCAGGGCTTGTCCTTCCTGACCCGTGACCTCTGGCCTGTGTCTCACGCCGTCTGAGACGTGGCTTCACTATCAGGAGCGCTGTGTGGGCAAGTGCGTGTCCTCTCGCAAGGACTGACCCAAGCGACAGAATGCTAGGTGGCGGGTCCGCTGGGCAGAGGCGCGTGGGACCCACAGACGCCCTCACACACCCGCTGGGCACACTCACGTGCTGTGTAAACCGCGAAGTCCCGTGCGCGTGCCACCACGTGGGCTTGCCACCCGCCCAGCTGGTCTGGCACAGAGGCGGACGTGAAGTGACGCGCGCGTGGACCTCCTTCGTCCTGCACCACCTCCCCCAGAGACAGCAAGGGCTTAGCTCCGTGTCGTGTGGTCACGGGGCCCTGCATCTGCGACCCCCCCACCCCGATGCCCATGGGGAATGCACTGGAACTCCGTGCCGTGTTAGGGCCTGGGTCGTGTCTCCCCGGACCCTGATCTGTACCCTGCCGCGGATGGCATCTGGAGGCGGGGTTAGATGAGGTCATACGGGAGCGAGGGGCCTCTGTGCCTGGATTACCGTTTGGAGTTCATTCTCCGCAAACCAGGAAGCCAGCCCTCACCGAGAGGAGCCCTGGGCGCCCAGCCTCCAAACCACAAGGACGAACGTGGTCTGAGCCCCTGGTCTGCGGTGATCTGCTGCCGGCCCACGATGCTGGGGATGGTGAACGGGCCATCTCCTGGGGTGGTGGGAACAATCCCGGGGGCGCAGGGGCAGTGCCCACGGCTTTCTGTGCTGGGAACGGCCCTCCCCCCCACCACGGACGGAGCAGCCTTGGGGCCCACGGTGCTCCTCGGGAGGGAGGCGTGCAGGCCAGGCAGCTGGGACAGCAGGCAGGCCGGGCGAGTGTGCTCTCGAGGCCGGTGTGCACTCACACCTGCACACTCACGCCATGGGGAGGGACGGAGGACAGGCTGTGATTTAGAATTCTCCTCTTTGGAGGAAAACATTTCAGACTCCAAACTTTTTCCTTCCAGAGCCCACGGGAGCCCTGTCCCCTCCTCTGTCTGATACCCCGGGCTGGGCTCCGACCCTGTGCTGAGTGTCCTCCTCAGGCCAGCCCCTATCTCGAGCTCCGCTCCACTCAGTGACTGTGGGCTCCTCCCAGCCACAGTCCCTCTCCTGCCCCGGGCACGTCCTGCCCAGGACCTCGCACGGGCACCTGGAGGGCAGTCCTCAGGGATGGCCACCTGGATTCAACAGATGACCCGGAGTTACACGCAGAGCCCAGGAGGCCGTGAGCAAGGCGGCGGGGAGAAGATGGGGCGGCAGTGGAGAGCTCGGGCGAACCGCGCAAACCCCATTCCGCAGGGAGGCTTGGCTCGCGCCCGGCACGGCGGCAGGTAGAGCAGGGCACTGCTCTGGGAGCTGCCAGGCCTCCAGCCGTGGAGTCTGGGGCGTCTGAAGGGCCACGGGGTGGGGTCAGGCTGTCCATGCCGCAAGGCACTGCTCACGTGTGACGGCAGTCACCCCGCCCCAGATGCCTCGGGAGGTCCCCCCTGAACGCCGGGCTGTGGCTGGCCTTCTTATAACAGTCTGAGCAGGGGCCTACAGCCTCGCCACGCAAGGCGGCGAGTGCATTAGGTGTGGACTGAATCCACACTGAGTTCTTCAGGAACGCAGTGGCGTCCACGGCGAGGGAGAATGTCTTGTTTGGAGCTTTGGCACAGCTGCAGGGTGCCCGAGTCTCCCCCGGGGTGGGGGCGTCGAGGGGTGCGGGCATATTCGTGAGCACTGGGACAGCCACGAGGTTCTCTGTGCCGAATGTGGACGCACAGACGTGACCTTCCTGCACCGTCCCGGCTGCTTCCCCCCGGCCCGGACAGTTGGGGCGGGTGCCATCTGGGCACTTGCTGCCCTGTCCCCACGGTTCCAGGCCGTCGGGCTGAGCACAAGCACCACGTTCCCCGACTCCCCGCCAGGGGCAGCAGGTGTGGCCTGCTGCGGGGAGACAGCTACGTCTCCACTGATGGGCGTGTTTCTGGCGAGGACGCTGTGTCTGATGGCGCCCATGGGAAGTTCCCACACACCTCGGAACGCCTCTTTGTTCTTCATGCACCTGTGACGTGAGGCAGCCATTGCTTCCTGCGGTGACCAAGCTGTGGGTGACCCCACCAGCCCTTTCTGTCCCTCCCGCCCATCCAGTATGTTTGAGACCAATTTCCCGTATTCCGTCCCCTCTGTAGGAAGCACCAACAGGCGTGTTTGCTTTCTTGGCCTAGGCATTGATGCCAGAGGGCATGACACTGAATTTTTAGGTTTAAGTGTATTATGCATAAAGGATCCTCACACATAACGCTTTCAGACACGGGTGCGTTGTGTGTCTCAGAGCTGAGACGGAGCTGCTGCCTACAGGGCCGAGGAAGACCGAGCCGTATGCACCGGGCAAAACCTCTCTGGGCTCGTGGCGGTTAAACTCGCAGGTCATTAATACATCTCCCCGCTGAAAAGCAGGACTTGGGAGTGTGCAATGTGTGAGCAGGACCGAGAGGGTTCTGGGGGAGTCTAAGCCTCCTGACAGAGGGAAGGAAGGAAGCAAAGAGCTAGAAGAGACTCCCCATGGCCGACCATGAGCAAGCCCCAGGCTTCACTCTTCTCCAGCCCCTCCTTTCCTTCCTGTTGTGGGGCTTCTTACGAAGTGCCGCCAGACCCCGTTCTGTGTTAATACACATGCCAGTGGTCCCTGTGGAGGACAGACTGGGGACCCCTGTCCCTGGGAAGAGGCCCTCCCTGTGAGCGTGACTTGTTTTACCAGCAGAATACGGCAGAGAGGACGGGACGTCGGCGGGGACACCGCTGTGTCACACACAGGTCTTAGTGTCTTCTCCTGGTGCAGGCTCTCGCTCGCTGGCCGGGCAGCATCTTGGGAAATCCCACCTGGGGGCCTCCAGCCAGCAAGACACCCAAGCCCTCGGCCCTGCCAAGGCGGAGAACCGAGGGCTGCTGACAACCCAACCCAGCTTCGATGTGACCCCTGCCCAGTCAAGCTTCCAGGTGAGAACGCAGCCCCAATCCTAAGCACAGAAACTGAGGTCAGGAGCACACGCTCATGCCACTGTTTGCGGTGATGCTGTCCTACAGCAGGAAGGGGCTCTGAGGTCCCATATTGTTTTGGCTTAACAGCCACAGCAGGTTTCCCCACTTGCTGTGACCTGCTACAAATACCCCGGGGTCAGGTGCGCTCCCCCAGGCTCCAGGTGCGCTCCCCCAGGCTCCAGCGGCTGCAGAGACAGAGGGTTGGGGCAAATCTAGGGGAGACACAAAGGACGGGCTCTCTACCTTGAGATTTCCGGAGCCAGCATTCTATTAGGCGCTACTGTGAGCACCCTGGGGGTGGACGCACCACATGGGGCTGTCTTAGGGCTCACCCTCTGGCCCCGCTGATGGATGAAAGGGAAACCCTCCCCTCCCCGCCACAACTCTGAAAACCCCAGCCAAACCACGGGCTCCTTGTGAGATTGTATCTGTGAGCCCAAGAGTTCATGCTTATATTTGAGCAGGAAAGAACCAATGGTAGAACAGATTTCTCTGTGCGTGTCTGTGTGTACACCAGAAAATGTGTGCATGCACAAGTGTGTATGCTAGAAGATGTGTGTGTGCATGGGCTTACAGCGCTGTGTGTGCACTAGAGAACACATGTGAGCGTGTGTGTGTGTGTGTGTGTGTGTGTATGGGCTTACGGCACTGTGTGTGCACTGGAGAACACATGTGAGTGTGAGCGTGTGTGTGTGTGTGTGCGTGTGTGTGTGCATGGGTTTACATCACTGTGTGTGCACTGGAGAACACATGTGAGCATGTGTGCGTGTGCATGGGCTTACGGCACTGTGTGTGCACTAGAGAACACATGTGAGTGTGTGTGTGTGCATGGGCTTACGGCACCATGTGTGCACTAGAGAACACATGTGAGCATGTGTGTGTGTGTGCATGGGTTTACG